>OZ024834.1:33218588-33322588 GCA_964016985.1 Anodontia alba
TTTTTTTTTACAATTTATTAGGTGCCGGGGTTGATTATTTATGATAGGATGTCCTGAATTACTTAGATGTTGTCACACAAACTTCCCAAATTATGATGCATCTAACCGCCCAATGCACACAAACATGTAATTGATAACCTACAAAGCCATCTACTTCATTCCGATAATTCACGTTTAACAGAGATAAAAGGCAAGAAGTGTATTTTGGTTTAGCTCTTCGAAACCTCAACACGCCTCTGCATTATTGAATAATGCAAATAGATATTTTGTTTTGTTTTTTGTTTTAGTAAAAAAAAAAAAAAAAATAATAATAATAATAATTTTGTTTCTGTGCGCGGATATACAGGTTCGACCTAGTTGTCCGCATACGAGATTGGAGAATTTTCATATTAAAAAGTGTCCTAATGTCATACGCAAACAGCGAACTTCGCAGTCACTGCGCAGATCTGGTATTAGCTTTAACTGCGCTCGGATGGATAGAGTTATGTTGTTCAGCCCGATCATACCTCTGCAGGCGCTTTTTTCCAAATACAAAAATAAGCTTTTTTTTTTTTTTTGATGAAATATTGTCCTTGTAGAAAAGTCTATACATAGATACATGCGGGAAGTAGCAATCAAGCTTCGAACGTCATTGCAAAATCTTAGCATATACTAATGTACACGTACCTTGAACAAGATTATATTTAAATTCTTAGGAAGTCAAATACATTTAATGGTTAATATCGATCTAATGAAAACACAAGAAAGGTAAAATATGAAAACAATTTGCTTGCTCCCCATTAAGGAGAGTAGTGATCCAATATCAAGGTTTATAAATGATTATTTTCGATAGCGTTGTGTCGATGTCCATATCACATTGAAATAGCTGCCCTGGTTCCATTTTTTGCAGTTAAGCAACGTTCATCCCAGTTAGTGTTTGGATGGTGACCGCCTCAGAGTATGTTCCAGTACCGTTTTTTTTTTTTGTGTGTTTTTTTTTTTTTTTTTTTCTTTTTTTAGTTGTTGTTGTTGCTTTCTATAACCATGAATAGCTTTCAATATTATTCCTAAACTTGATACACCATATTACTAAACTCGATGTACGATATTAATGTATCGGCAGGTAACACAGGTAAGCCATCACGAAAACACACCTATATAATTTTGACCCCCTTAAACCCCACTTTCATATAGTAAAACTGGGGTTTACAGGGGTATACATTATTTTCTTTATTTCTGTTCAAAACCATCGATTGTAGTACTAGTTAGAACCGCCTCGCCGAGGCGGTTCTAACGAGTACCCACAATCTATGTTTTGAGCAAAAATATGAAAAATATCAGAATTATTACTTGAAAAAATTCAGTTTGTTGGAGGTGAAATTTTCTATATATTTAAATAGACGTGTTTTCGTAATGCAAAAATTAAGAGATTTTCGTTTCCTGTAAAACTAAATCGGACTTTTCTGACCCTCTTTCCAATATATAATTGTATTTCGAACATTTCGTTAGAAGTTCCTCGCTGATTTGCATAACAGTTCAATTACCTCAAAATAAATAGTCCGCAGTTTGTGTCGAGCATTCCATTAAAGTACATTGGCAAACAGTGCAGACCAACATCAGACCATCAGACGCCAGAAATTTGTATAAAACATGGTAACTCTAAACACTCACCATACAATTCTTATACTGAAATGAATAGGTTTAAACAGTAGAAGTCAGCTCGGCATAAATGGGTATAGAGAATTGTGACTTTACTAGTAAGTTGATCAGTTTTCCTAAATGTTTCGCTGTTCGCTAAAAAGTAGTAACATATTTGTTCCGTGGAATAGAAGGAATATACCAGCTATTTTTAGCTTTGCCTTCAACCATATTTTGTGCATCAGTCATCGTGTTGTTGTTGTTGTTGTTGTTGTTGTTAAGGTAAATGCTATGCAAATAATAAATAATTAGAAAATAAAAGCCCTATTTGACGTTCTATCATCAACCAGGGCTAAAACTGGTGTAAGCGCCTTATGGCAGCCCTAAAAAGTACCTTTGAACTTCACTATAGTAAATTTTATGTCCTGATTGTTTTGTCATCCTTACCCATTAAGCACATTTCTGGATGTTTGTAAATTTATACAAGGGTCACTAATGAGGCGTAAGTGGCCGGCATTAGCTACTCTGGCCCCGAAAACTTGATACGTCAACTGTTTTAGTTATTCTCAAGAGTGGTTTCTTTTATAATCTATATAGACTTTTAGGTGAGAATACTGAGAAACTTAACCTCCCGTCTAAAAAGGGGACTAATCTTAAAGAAACGTACTTGCTCCTTAGGAGATTGTTTTCCTTTTAAAGTATACTGGGATCATTTTCAGAAGAGATTTGGTGGATTCAGATGGAACCAATTAAGCTAAACATCAGAGTTATGGATTGTTATTGTGGAACATTAATCATTACGAAAACAAGCCTATTCAAATATATTGAAAATTTTACCACCAAAAAATGAAAATTTTCAGATAAAAATTCTGATATTTTTTTCATATATCTGATCAAAACATAGATTGTGGGTACTCGTTAGAACCGCCTCGGCGAGGCGGTTCTAACGAGTACCCACAATCTATGTTTTGAGCAGAAATAAGACAAATAATGTGTACCCCTGTAAACCCCAGTTTTACTATACAAAAATGGGGTTTAAGGGGGTCAACATTATATAGGCATGTTTTCGTGATGTAAAGCCATATATATGTTCGTCGCAAAGTAAGAACCGGTACAATTCCGGACTTCTCTTGCGCAAAGTAAGAATTCTTACTTTGTCCACCAATTTCGGAATTATACTGGACAATTTAAGCATTGCGCAAGAGATATTGTAGTTGATCGATAAGGTAAATGTGCCTGCGTAAAGTGGGAATAGTTTGGACAAAGTGAGAATATATTAAACTAGTAGTTTGGTTTAGAGGAAAGATGGAACGAGAATTAGCCTCAATTGATAAAAACAGGACACGCGTCCTTCTACCAACTAACAACGCCCCTACAAGTTTGGAATTCTTCCTCATAGGCAACACCCAGATAGATAGATAGATAGATAGGTAGATAGATAGATAGATATTGGCATACTTCGGAGGATATGATTAATGCTTAAGTTTGCTTTAATTGTTGACCTATGCCATTAAAGAATTCGGAAAGAACAAGGACGCGAGAAAAACAAATCAATCATGTTACGGCTAGTTAATAAATTAACCACATGGATTAATAATAATCCATTAACCTAACCCAAATAAGTCTAGAGTCCATTTTTTGGACGTTGGCAAACAATGTAAACCCAGATTGGACGCAGCACTTAGCGGCGTCTGATAAGGATCTCCATAATTTGCTTACTGGCATATCAACTTGTACCTAACCAATATAAGCCAAGAGTCCAAGTTTTGGACGTGAAATTGTATGTTGTGTGTACTCATTAGAATCGCCTTATCGAGGCGATTCATTAGAATCGCCTTATCGAGGCGATTCTAATGAGTACTCAACATACAATCACTGTGTAGAAAATCGAAAATCGGGGAGAGAGAAAGGGCCGAGTTATCTGCCCATTTTATATATGATATTACCATCTCTGGAGCTGATGACACTCGAGAAATAAATAAAATAATGAAAAAAAAATAAAAACAAAAATAAACAAATAAGTTTCGGGTTTATTCTTTTGACCGACGGAAGCAGGTTTGTCTCATGATTTATGGTCTAGATCGACTGAATTAAATAGTCATATAATTGTACTGTTATACAAATGTGCATTCTAACATATATTTATACGCAGGGTGGTCGTCTTAGCTGAGTAAGTATGCTACATAGAGAAATTAAACTTATGTGTTTTAAAGCTCATGAATAGTACTGTTCGGAAATTGAGAAAATAGATTATAAATACATAGAAAAAGCTTCCTTATTAAACGACAAAGGTGCATTTTGCTGATCTTATCGGATTATTGCACGTTACATCACGTAGGTTACACCAAACGACGTTTAACAAAGTGTTCAAAACTATGTACATGTAGCATACTGATTGTACATTAATAGATGTACTTAATAAAACGTGGAAGCTCAAAAAATTGAAAGGATTAAGCATGTTCCTTATTTCATTCAAATAACGAATAACTACCTCTTCAAATTCAGGCTTCCAGCGTACATGGTCACCTGTCCATTTTACAATATGATGCTACCATTTGCGAACGGAACAACACTCGACACAAAAAAGAAGAGATGCAAAGCTTTAACAAGTCCGATTTGATACTAAAAATATCCTTTCGAACGATGGGGGTGGGGGATTTTCCGTCTCAAAAAGAGGACTCAGCGACTGGCCTAAAATGAGTGCACCAAAGGAAAGCTATAATCGTATACTCTCAAAATCATTTCTTAATGTCCTTTGTCTTCAAAGGAATGGCTTTCAATCATGATTTTTCTTACCAGTTGTTTTATTAAATTTATTGACGGTATACAAGTGTGTCAGAAATCATGTTAGTCTGAGAATTCACGAAGACCAAACAATTATTGCAGTATGTTTCCATAAACTAAGCCTGTTAGCAAGCAAAATAATGTACATTGAAGAGAATTTGAATGGGAGCCAAAAATGGCCTTTGTCAAACTAGGCCCTGTGGTTATATAAAAAAAAAAGGTAAAAGAAAAGTCCAGGGAGTGCCACAGTCACAAACCGCAGCCCTTCCCAGACTCCAAAAGGAAGAGGAAACCGACAAATCTAAACAAGTACAAACCGAACAAGCGTACAAAAAGCACTAAGATTAGCTCTCTCTTCCCCAAGCGAGGTAATCGCAATACTAAAAGGACTGAAAAACACAAGAACAAAATGACACACGGAAAGACATACAACAAATCGCCTCGTAGATTTTTTTTTTTTTTTTTTTTTTTTTTTTTGGGGGGGGGGGGGTGGTTTACGGCCCTTTCAAGAATATTTCACTTATATCGAGCCGATCGTTCATCAAAGGTGGGCGAAAACCGGAGAATCCGGAGAAAAACCACCTGACCATCCGTAAGCAGAACTTGGCTTTCCCACATGTGACCCGAGAGAGGCTCGAACCACAGCGGTGAGAAACCTAATGGATTAAGACTCAGCTCTCTTATCCACTAGGCTACGGGGGCCCTCGCCTCGTAGAATAAACCACAAAGCAACAAAGAGTAAGACTAACACCGGGACCTTTGGTCATGCTCAACTCAGGTGAGCACGAAATTTGTCCTGCGATTAAATCTCCAATTACTAATAATTTCAAATTCTATCTTGCTAAACATAGCTGAGTATGAAAATTTCTCTGTTAATAAATATAAAGTGCCAACTTTTGTTGGCATTTTCATATTTATAAGCAGAGAAAATTTCACACTCAGCTGAGTTGAGCATGAAAAAATGTTTTATAACCTCGGGGCAAGGTCCTTTATCTTGTTCCCAAAATCTTGGGTCAACTCTAGACTGGTAACTTTCAAAACAATTAAATTTTTCAACCATACCCGAATCCTTAAATATAGGTCTGTTCTTTGTGAATCGTTCTACTTACCGGACTTCAGCAAGCCCTCTTGACTGACGTTGCGGTTCTGTCCAATATTTAGGACACTTGTATATGTAAGACTGACCCGTGCGTCATTTAGAAATCGGTTCATAGAGGAGCTACGAGGGCGTGTCAATAAATAACCAGCCTTTCCAATTTCCGATGAACCGAGACGGTCACGATTTTAATGCCTTGTTTTAATATATGATTCAGACATGGTTACAAACTTACACGCGTATCGAGTGATTCTTTAATAAGATATTGAAAGTCAAACATGGCTAGTGATGCAAAGGCATGCTTTTCATCTAAAGTTGAGTACCGTGCTGTAATTCGGTATTCGTATTTAAAAGGACCAAAACAGGCAAGGAAATACACGGCAAGTTAGCCGATGTTTATGGGTCTTCTGCACCATCTTATGCTCAGGTTAAATTCTGAGTAGGGGAATTCAAACGCTGTAGAACGTCTTTAGAAGGTGAAGCCAGGTCTGGACGCTCACTGGATGCCACCGACGAAGAAATGTGTAAGAAAGTTCGGGATCTGGTATAATCTGTTAGGCGATTTCAGGGGGACGAAATAGCGCAGGCATCAGGCATTTCACATGGTAGGGTTTCAACACTTACATGATCGTTAAGGTATTCGCAAGCTAACAGGCCGTTGGGTCTCCCTTAGCGATGAGCAAATGGCAACCAGAGCAACAGTATGCAGCGCCTTGTTGAAAAGTTTTCGTTTAGATGATTTGTTTTTGCGTCTGATGACTGTAGATGAGATTTGGGTTCATTATTATGAGCCAGAGAATAAAACTCGGTGTCGTTAGTGGGTAGGGCCTGGGTCCCCGAGGCCAAAGAAGTTCAAGACGCAACCATCTGCTGGCAAGGTGATGACAACAGTATTTTGGGACCCAAAAGGCGTTATTGTGTTGGACTTTTTACCCAAGAGAAGTACAATAACTTGAGTGTACTATGCAAACTTGTTAGATTAGCTCAGAACCGCCATCCGTGAAAAACGCCGAGGTAAACTCTCTAAAGGTGTTTTGCTTCAATAGGACAACGCGAGAGTCCACACTTGCAAAGTTGCAATGGATGCTGTAGAGCGAAACGGGTATGAATTAATATCACATCCTCCCTATTCGCCTGAACTAGCTCCTAGCGACTTCTTCCTACTCCTAAACTTGAAAAAGGATATCCGTGGACTTCATTTCTGGTCTGATGAAAAAGTCGTGACGGCAGTTGAGGAGTCGGTCAATGGAAAGGACATCATGAAAACATGCCTATATAATTTTGACCCCCTTAAACCCCACTTTTAAATAGTAAAACTGGGGTTTACAGGGGTATACATTTTTTTATTATTTTTCTTATTTCTGTTCAAAAACATAGATTGTGGGTACTCGTTAGAACCGCCTCGCCGAGGCGGTTCTAACGAGTACCCACAATCTATGTTTTGAGCAGAAATTCGAAAAATATCAGTTTTTTATCTGAAATTTTAAAGGGTTTTGGAGGTGAAATCCCTATATATTTGAATAGGCGCGTTTTCGTAATGACCCTGACTTTTTCAGTTCTGGGCTGATGGCACTTGAACACCGTTTGTCTAAGTGCATCACACTAGAGGGCAATTACATTGAAAAAGAAGAGGTGGATCTCAACCGGAAATAAGTACGGCTGGTTACTTATTGAATCACCCTCGTAACTTGTATGTCCTCTTTAGGACTTACATGTATGCCAGTGTTTTGTACTGGTGAAACAGCGCTTGTCTGCACGGATAAGACAGCAATGTTCGGAGGCACTGATGAAACAATATTTAAATGAACTGGAGAAGGAGTCTTCAAATACCATATTTGATCCAGTATATGACATTATGGGACATTTTGTCGAATCCAAACTTAATTACATCTACCAATAAATGCTCAGAATTAAAACAAAATATATTTCCACATAAATAATACTCAGAAACTCACTACAATATCACTGCAAATATTGAAAACATCACTGAAAATATATTTCACACGAACTAATAGATTAATAAACCAAAAAAAAAAAGCATAAAAAAAGAAAAGAAAACAAGAAAGATATATATATATATATATATATATATATATATATATATATATATATATATATATATATATATATATATATATATATATATATATATATATATAATTTTCTACGCGATTTTAATAATCAGAACATCCTGCAATATTGAGACAAATCACTGAAATGTTTTCCCTAACACAATTTAATAATCAGAAAATAACTGACTCGTCCGAAATGGTCACAACACCAGTTGTGGTACACGGAGTGGTTATGTAGGGGAATATTTTAGGATACGGCACCAAATGTGGTAGATGGGTCCAAACTGATGTGTAACGGTACCAAATGTGATCAGTTAATAACAGACAGGATACATGCAACGACATACAATGACAGAAAGAGTAAACCACAACAAAAACACCGCCTTGGAATGGTGAGTAAAAATATTACGGGGAGGTGGAGGGGTTGGGGGCTTGAATTGATTTTACGAAGCCACAACCTTCGCTCTTAGTTCTGCCGTAATATACACAAGACATTTGCTCACTCCGCGTTTGTGTTGAGGTTTTACGACCCAATCAACCCAATGGGGTCATGTCGAGCGCGGTCAGTTTAGCTAACCACACGTTTACTTGGCAGACTTAGTCTTCTAAGCGGTTAACCAGTATTGTGCACATTCTTTCGCCAGAAACTGACAAGACCCTTCTTGAATCAGTGGAAGGGAGAGAATGACCGCAGAAAATATTTCATGATCAATCTCCACGAAAGAATGTTGCCGACCTCGGCGGGGGTTCAAACCGCGACCTCCTGGTCTCCAGTGGAACGGCTCATCCAACTGAGTCACCGAGGCCGGCTGCTCACTCCGCGTGAAGGGCTCCTAACTCATCAGTGCAATATCTCCTAGAAAATAAACATCCAACGAATACAGAGATAAAACAACGATGATGACTTGCCAGCAAGAAGTAAAAGTAAACCAACAGTTGGATTCCGATGGGCCCGACCAGAGCCAGCGCACCAGGCACCAACCGACTTACTTCAAAGTCTTTAAGCCCTAGACGTCGCAGAGTCTGAGGCCCGATCTGCGTGCAACCAAAGTAGGAAGCAAAGTTATTAACCGTGATTGGGTTAACTACTATGCATGCAGTATGTCGTATTACTTTTATGTTGTTCCCAGTCTTCATATATCGAAGAATGATTTTACCAAATTGAGTGCTAAAATCATTTCAAGTATGTATTTTTCTGAATTTATATTCTAAGTCACCATAAAATTCAGGCCTTGTATTGTCATGAAACATGAGCATTATTTGAGCCAGCTCATGGGATAATGGTACTTATCGCATATGCAAACAACGAATGCTAAGGCGCGCCCGCGCATACGCGCAGTCTCACCAGAGCCTTTACATATCCATAGTATAGAACTAGACGAAGATCAGACCAAGAGTCAGGCATCTAACTCCATTAGATCGCTGAGCATGCGCATTAAAGAATGACTAAGGAGGGCGAAAATGCCATTATCTCGTATCAGAACTCATTTGATCTTTTCTTACCTTTGCTGCATTGTGAGAATAAAGCCATGGTAATTATATTGTTGCTTCCTTTTGTAATCAACCGATTATTCAAGACACGTTTTTTTTTCTTTTTTATGCCAATGTGGATAATAACAAAAGCAAACATAAAAAAAAAAAAACGTGTCTATCCGGAAATCTGAACGGTCTCTCTGCTCAATGAATAATCTGTAATACTACCCCACAGCCTCTGCCAATCTGCATATCATCTCTTTACAAGTGAACGAACATCCCTGTAAATCCCACTTTATATTGGGGAAAAAAATGAGATCTACCGGGGTACAAATTTGTTCTTTTTTTTTAATTTGTGCTCCGAAAGTTGCCATTTTTAAAGTCACAAAAAAAAAAATAAATAAAAAATTGCAGTTAACAGGCGTATTATCTGTACGTGTTTTTTTTTTTTTTTTTTTGTTTTTTTTTTGGGGGGGGGAGGGCGGAGGGGGGGGGGGGGTGGGGGTTGTGCGAATGAAACGTTAACAAGTGTGTACATTGCTGTTATAGTACTGGGTAAACACAACACAACTATTAAACTTCACCAATAACCGTAGATCAACATATTAGACCCATGCTCTGAGGACCTATGTACATGTAACGACTCAGAGCAGACCGCGGCGCAAGCTGACCACATTCTAGCTTTTATATAGGTAGTACTATTTCTACCATAGTACCACATGTAGCGTGACATAAAAGTTTTGGAACTTTAATACGGCTAAACTGGTTGCTAAACACATAAAGTGTTAAAAGCGCACAAAGCGTGGAAATGATGCATTTCAAGGTTATAGCTTTTATATATATACACCCGCCGATCTTTCAAATGAAGGGCGATCAGAAACGAATCAGTGCCTAGAACAGTGGACAGTTCAATGAGTGGTATTTTCATGTTAACCCTTAAAGCGCCAGGCAAAATTTGCAGCAGACACTTTTGATTATTTTTTTTTTTTTTTTTCGGATAAGCACACGTCTTTATATTTCATGTTCTATGAAATATCAAGACTTGCTTTCTCTGAAATAAATAAATAAATAAATATATAAATAAATATTTTTTTTTAGAATGTCGTCTGCTGCAAATTTTGCTTGGCGTTTTAAGGGTTAATACTTTTTAATTTTTGCATGTGTTTTTTTTTTTTTTTTTGTTCTGTTCGAATTCCGAGAAGCAGAAATGTGTCTGAGTCTGAACAGGAAACCCGCAAACAATATATTACAGCGCACGCTAATCCGATTCTGCATATGTTACCCTGCGCTAGGTTGTGCAATCTGGTCGGGATTTCTAGGGTTGCGTGAATTGTAGTTGCTGTCGTGAACACTTGAGTCGCCTGTGCTAGCATGTGCTGACTGATCAGTCCTTTTATAGCAGCAGGCGCAAGGTGTAGAATTTTTTATTTATACGAATAAAGCGGTGCAGGGTCGGAATAACCAGTTTCATATGAAGCGCGTAAGCAGAAATATTAGGTTTTACATACGCATATGCAGCATACGCACGAACACACACACACACACACACACACACACACACACACACACACACACACACACACGATGTTTTTTTTTTATGCTAAACACTAACTTAAATCATTTATAGTAAGAAAATCTGATTACCCTTAGCATTGTAAGACAAATTGTGTACTAGTTTACCGAAAGTGGAATATGAGGTAAAATTTAAGGGTACATGTAATAAAAGGTTATTTATAGTTATTCCGATTTCGTCTGATTAGGGCATGAGTTATTAGAAATTGTAGTTGATCCAATACTACACTCCCCTGATCATAATTCGAAAGTCGGGTGTGGTTTTGTTTGTGTTGAGGTTTTACGGCCCAGTCAACCCAGTGGGGTCATGTCGAGCGCGGTCAGTTTACCTAACCACACGTTTACTGGGCAGGCTTAGTTTTGTTTGTGTTGAGGTTTTACGGCCCAGTCAACCCAATGGGGTCATGTCGAGCGCGGTCAGTTTACCTAACCACACATTTACTGGGCAGGCTTAGTCCTCTAAGCGGTTAACCAGTATTGTGCACATTCTCTCGCCGGAAAAGTCGGGTGTGGTAGACAAATGTAATGTTAGGGACATTTAGGATTGCGACATTTGGAATTTCATATCCCTGATTGTCACTCAGATATTATAATTAGTAAAAAACCGTATGTATGGAAATGGAGTTTGCATATGACGTTAAGGGGGGTGACGTTGCCGACGGTTAGCGAAGCTCCCCGTCGACCGCGTCGACATCATTAAAAGGGAAATAAGTCACGGACGGGTCACATCGACGTCAATGATGGTCTGTCATGGCGTCGGGGATTCAACCACGACGTCAGTGGCGTCACTCGCGCTATACGTTGACGTGCGTCATTGGAGAATGATGGGTAGAATCATAAAAGCAGACTTCATTTGTATTATTGTAGGATGTGTCCTTAGTCTCATTTTTTGTTTATTGTAGCGGTGTCCTTCCAAGAACATTTCGACGTTTAATGTAGCTGTGTCCTTCCAAGAACATTTCGATGTTCAGAACTATGTTGAGTATCTGACTGGAGAATAAGAGGTCCAGCAGAGGCCGACAAACAAACCATGGTAGAAAAATTCTCTCTAAAGTAGCTAACACCCAGTCAGCATTCTACGTAAATCTATATGGGGCCGTCATCGGCCCGTCAGGGTAGCTGACGGGCCGATGACGGCCCGATGTAGATTTACGTAGAATGCTAGCTGGGCAGTGCTGTGAACAGCAAGAGACTGAATCATGAACATACTAGGTTGTACTGACCAGTATAATATATTTTAAACAGCACAAAGGCTGTAATAAAATAAAATAAAAGTATCCCGCGGAAAAATCGCGTGAAATAAGAGCTCGAACTAAAATAAATTGTGCACCAGAGTAGTGAGAAGTAAGAAAAACGTTGTGAAGAACATGTAACTGTGATATTGTGTGAAAAGGGAAGGTAATCTTTTCGCTTTGGCACAGAATTCTCCTTATTTTGGTTTGAGTTATACTGAATTTATAAAACTGATTAACCAAGCCAGGTTAATGAAGTATTATACCAGTATGACTCCAACCGTGCCAACGTGAAGACTTTCTTAGAATTGTGTATTCGTTATCTGTATTGTGATTATGTTGTAAATAGTATATGCAATAAAAAAAAAGTTGTAAATTCTTTATTCAAGTCTTCCGTGTAGTAGTACAGTTAGGCATTGCCCAGCCCGGAGCTTAATCAAATTGGAAGTCAGCCTCGGTGCGTCTTGTCCGCCTATGGCGTAACAGCGCAGAGCTCTCTGCTATCTATACGGGCAATCCAATCCAACTCCGCCCCACTATAGTTTCAGTAAATGAACGGATTGGAGGACACTGTCTCATCTATAGAAATAATATGCCTATTATATAGATTGTTGGTCTATCAAAATGAAGTTTCCTTATATAATCTATGGTTGATTACAGAGATTTTGGACTATGTTTATGGCATGTCTTTGGGACAGGGTCGAAGGGAAAACAGACATTTTGTGTTTAAATACAGTGCAACCATCAACATTTGAAGCTATACTTTTAGAGGTGTATAGAAAAATACAGCAACTGAAAAGTTATGCAGGATAAGATAAAAATCGAGAATTCTCACGCGTTTGATGTGCACTGGTTGTATAGGAATCAAGAGGTATGCCATCGTTAAGGTTAACGCCACTGAACTTTAATGCCGTCACTGAACGTCTCAGTAATGTCATAATATTATTGAGGACGTCAACAATCGAAGGGATTAGATCATTATAATCCACGTTCAAAATGAAAATTATGAAAGAAGAACTTTGGTGTGAGAGGTAGATCGAAATGTCCGTCCCTCGGGATCACAGTCTTGTATCACTCGGCAAGCCTCTTGATGCCAGACAGTGACCCTCGGGACGGATTTTTCCATCTATCCTTCATACCCATGGTAGATTCTAAAATACACCGCACCATCTTTTTTTGTTTGTGCTACTCTTAAAGGAGCGCCGGATTTGACTGTAAAGGAATGGTAATGTAAAATCTGGAGCATCTTTAATTAGTTTCTCTCTCGTTCTCTCTCTCTCTCTCTCTCTCTCTCTCTCTCTCTCTCTCTCGAGGCTGGAACTATGCCGTCCGCCATATTGGTATTTGTAACCAGTGGAACGGCGCATATGAAAACAAGCAAATTCAGAGAATTTATGTTCCCCGCCTATTAAAAATCTTCCAAATAAGAGCATCGGTGAAACCGAAGAATGCTCCCCGAAGATGCGCAGTAGTGGGAGGGTTATGTTAATGAAAGAGTAAAATACTTTAAGAGATATGCTACAGACAAGCTTATTATTGCAATCAAAGCGCTGTAGACGCTGTTGGCTTGGGCATCAGAGGGCCCAATGACAAATGACTAAAGATCCATTTGAAAGCCTGTAAAATGTACAATAAAAAATACTTAAGGATTCTGTAAAAAGCACATGCACATCTTCAGACCATGATGAAGACACCTGTAAAATTTTAGAAGGATTGGTTTTAGAAGGATTGGTTAAAAACTGTAGGAGGAGTTGCGCTCACAAGTTACCTACTATAAACTCGGAACCACGCATCACGAACCACGCACCACGGAAAGCCGAAAACTATATCCCCTCGCTTTTCTTCGAGGTGACTTATCGGGTATTGACCTGTGGTGACTTATCGGGTATTGACTTTCAGAAAGTTTTTTTTTTTACTTTGGGATCAGGATTTGCAAGGCAATTCAAACAAAATATGCGTAACCTCTTTTGGAAAGATGTGCTTAAATTTGGGCTGAGTTTTTCAATTCAGTGACGTGCTTTACCATACATCATGTTTTAGAATCGCCTTTATGGTATAATAAAAACTTACTTAATTTGCATTCAAAATTGGTATAAAAATGGAACTAGAACTAAGTATGACATTATTAACGCAAAGGATATTTTTTATCAATTTGAAGATTAAAAAGACATTTATAATATTCGTGGCACTTTTTCTGGATTTTCAGTCTTTATTAAGGAAAATACCTGATTGCTGGAAAAACGTAATACATGATAATAAAATAACGTGTAGATTGGATATGTATAACATTCTATAGCTTCATAGAATCTAAAATATATTCGCTGCGTATCTGTACATCTAACAGTTCCATATGTTCATTTTGTTTTTGAGTTTTGAGTCTGTGCTTTTGAAAGGTCGACAAAATGCAGCCTTAATTTCATAGCCAGCTTGTGTATGACGGCAAGCAAATATACATGTTCTCCTAGAGGCCTTGTGAGGTAATACATGTACGTACGCGACTTTGAGGGCGGGACGCTGTGCTCCCGCATGTGTAAATAAATGTGATATCTCAACCTCTCTTGTATTCAGGCTTTAAAGTCTACATGTAGACAACAATGGACATGAACCGCATACTATTTTAAAATAAATAAGCTACACCTTACTACTGAATTTGGAAAGCACACTAGACAAGTTTACTTACCATAATTTTCATTAAATCCATTTGTATTTCTGGCACACAACCAAAAGATCTCTCGAGAATCTACATGTAACATTAATGCACGGGTAAATACTTTTCCGATGTTCACTGATGCGGTAAACACCTGCGGTATTTTGTCAAATGTGTATATACACGTATTGTAAGACGCACTGTATATTTCCGAAAGGTCCAAAGTGTAATCTTACAGAACAGCTGGCTTAAAGTGTATATACACTTATTGAAGGACGTACGATAGCTGTCTGAAACATTCAAAGATTAAACTGAAAAAAAACGTTTGGATAAATGTTATACACTTATATTGTAAGACGTTCCATAGATGCCTGAAACAAGTTTTAGTATTTTACAAAACTAGAGGTAAGTAATTAAATCACAGTTTTGTGAAAAAGCATACGCATATGGTAAAAAGGGCAAATTATAAATTAGGAAAATGCTATTTACAATCAACTGTAAATAGCAAAAACAAAAACAAAACAAAAACAATAAAAAAAGAAAAAAAAAAAAAGAAAAACGTTAAATTGGTTATTTACAGTCAACTGTAAATAGCCAAAAAACGTTAAATTAGCTGTTTACAGTCAACTGTACATAGCCATAAACGTTAAACTGGCTATTTACAGTCAACTGTTGATAGCCCAAAAAAAAAACAAAAAAAAAAAACAAAAAACGTTAAATTGTCTATTTACAATTGACTGTAGACAGCCAAAAAACGTTTAATTGGCTATTTGCAGTCAATTGTAGATAGCAAGAAAACGTTAAATTGGCTATTTACAGTCAACTGTCATTAGCCAAAACGTTAAAATTGCTATTTACAGTTATACTTATACTTATTAAAGACATGTTCTCGAAGAAGGGCCGGGGTGAGGGTGGGTCGGGGGAAGTAGAAATAATATAACTTCATCTTGCAGCTACAGCAATACGATCGTATCGGGTCTGTCTTGATAATGGTTACGGGAAGTTAAATCAAGTTCCATACTTGTAAGATGTATTCCCCGTTATTTTTTTTTTTTTTTTTTTTTTTTTTTTGTCGAATTCTCAGTCAAGATCTAGTAGCATACATATTTAAAGGAGCTCGCGAATATAAACAGTCCACAAAAAGCAATCGAATCCGATATAATGTGGACTCTTTTCGTGTGTTATATGCACAAGTAAGAAATATTGTTTTTGTTGTTTTCTGAAAGATTTGATTGTGTTGGGGTTTAACGACACGTCAACCATTGTGGGTCATTTTGTGTCGTCTCCTAGAGAAATGGAGAAATAAAAAATAGGAGAGCTAGTAGAAGAGAAGAAAGAAAGGAACATGGAAGAAGGAGAAACAGGAATGAAAGTGAAGAGACACTGAAGTAATAAAAACATTCCCCCCTCTGCCCTTACCTGCTACAAGGATAGCAGGCCTTCCCCAACAGTAAGCCAATATCAGTTGGACGCCCCGGGGGAATTAACATTTTTGTATAATGTGCAGGCTGATATGGGCCTTCGTTGTTGGCATAATTATGGTGTAAGGCACACTTGAACGCTTAATACTCTGGAAAAAAATCAGCAGACTACGAAGTAAAATATTCTTCATATTTTCCGTAGAAAAAAAAAGGTTTTGACATTTCATGCATAAAATGTCAAATCCTGTTTTCTGGGGGGGGGGGGGGGGGGGGGAACAAGAAAAATATAGTTTGCAGTCTGCTGAAATAGAGTGGAATAGGTTAAAGGCGTTCTAACAAAGGTGTTGATTGGGGATCAAACCAGTAGATGTCATTAATGAGATTATAACGCCTTGTGAAACGGGATTATCACACCTAGTAATTATGCCCAAACACGAATAAGTACTGAACCTGCTGAATTTAAACATTGGCAGGCGAAAAAGTACTTACATTATATTCATAAATAGCCAGTTTAACGTTTATGGCTATGTACAGTTGACTGTAAACAGCTAATTTATATTCATTTTGTTTTAAATTATTATATTTATATATATGTTTTAGCATATTTTATTTACAACTAGTATGTTTGTATTACTTATGCCTATACACGCATACGCACTCGCAAAAGAAACCTTAGATCTTTCCTTGCCCACGGATCGTAGATGATTTTTGAAGTAGTTCGATTTGATCAACTTTATCGTACTTTACATAAAGACAGGCTTGAGCAGAATGTGGTGTCTGTTCAGGGTTTACATAGTTTGCCACCCATCCGGCAATTTCAAACACACAGAAAGCAAAATTGACTTGTTGAAGAAAAGTTTAAGGTAAAAAGTAATGGTGTGAATATTCTGGCTAAATACGTTATCTCAAATTTATCATTTTTTTCCCAAAATTTCTCATGAAAATGAAATTTTAATTCAAAGGGGGTTAGACTGAACCTCATGAGCCTCCTCTGAATCCGCTGCTGGAGCATATTATGCATACGTTGTTGTATTTTTGTTGTTGTTTTTTTTTTCTTTGCATTAGTTTTGTCCAGATTATATAGTAACTGATGTATTATAATTTAAGGCATTCAAATAATCTACGAGGAATCAATGCTAGAACCACTCAGTATCAACAATCATTTCTGCCAACGGCCATCAAAGAATGGAATAATCTGCCATTAGAACTCCAGCAAAGTAATTCTGTTAACTCTTTTAAATATAACTTAACTAAAGACAAGGAACAAACACCGAAATACTATTATACTGGCAGTCGCCGTCTCCAGATCCTACACACTCGTTTGCGCACTCACTGCAGTGCTTTGAATCTGGATCTGTTCCTGAAAAATGTCTCTGAAACTCCACTGTGTAGTTGTGGTAGTATCGAGGATTCGCAGCATTATTTTTTCCATTGCTCACATTACCAAACTCAACGCACAGCTTTAATGAACGCTGTTTCTACAGTTCAGACACCTACTTTAAATCTGCTGCTATACGGCAGCTCAAACCTCTCTGTTGACATAAACAAAGCCATTTTTGAGAAAGTTCATAAATTTATATTGGACACTAAACGGTTTTAAATCTGTGGTAAATGCATGTTGCAGGTACAACTTGTCCTGAACAATATCTGCATTGTCTGCCTGTGGATGCAAGCTCAGTTGTTCCTCTCCAAGAATGCCATTTTCATATACCTTGTTATACACTGTTTGATTCTTATTACTGTTTTCTTAATACAAACACTTGTGAATTATTTATTTATTATTTATCTATTTATTTTCATTTTTTTTTTACTTTTTCTTTATTCTTATTTCTTTTTTTATTCTATATTTTTGTGTGTGTTTTGTCAACTAATTTATTTTACCTTCTCACATGAAATAAACCACAACATTTTGCCTTGATCTGTGAAACAATCTGCCTTCAAGTCAACAACGAAATATACACCGTAGAGGAGAAGAACTCTATAAGTATTTATATGCTTTCGTTCTAATCCTATATCGTTTGTATGTCAAATTTGTTACTTTCTTGTACTTGTATTATGTAATAAAATATGTTTAAACCAACTGATGTATCAAACTGTTATGACGACGTCTATTTTATAGCAATTTTGCAACTGTAGCAACACGAACTTCTGAATGCTTATTTTCCGTATGTGTTAGAATGATATTTCCATATACCACAAATACTATCCTTCATTTGTTTGTTTGTGTTTGTGTTGAGGTTTTACGGCCCAGTCAACCCAATGGGGTCATGTCGAACGCGGTCAGTTTACCTAACCACACGTTTACTGGGCAGGCTTAGTCCTCTAAGCGGTTAACCAGTATTGTGCACATTCTTTCGCCAGAAACTGACAACTGCCCTTCTTGAATCAGCGGAAAGGAGAGAATGACCGTAGAAAATTTTTCACGATCAATATCCACGAAAGAATGTTGCCGACCTGTGCGGGTTCAACCCGCGATCTCCTGGTCTCCAGTCGGACGGCTCATCCAACTGAGCCACCGAGGCCGGCACTATCTTGCATTACTTGAGCACTAAAAGCCATGATGTGTTTTTAGTAACAACAACAAAGAACACGAAAAGTGCATAATATACAGTCCTATCAATCGGCAAATTGTACTAGTAACCAGTCCTTACTGTCTGATCTGAGCCGTTTTGTTCTTTGTACTTGTATATATTGTGAACAGTTTACATATTTAACAAGTCGCACATAACTCCATAGTGAAAATTACATATCATAGGAGAGAAAATCACAATGTCAAGTCTTAAAACAAGACAACTTGCGATCTATAAAGACTGAAAAAAGATCAATTTATAGACAGGACTATGTTTCAATTTTTTTTGATTGGTGATGATAATGACCAAGTAGAATAAGAATACCATTTTTACTGGCATGACCAGCCAACCAAAATCTTCATCACGAAAACATGCCCTCAAACCCCACCTTTATATAGGTTTACAGGGGTATATATTATTTTTCTTATTTCTGCTCAAAACATAGATTATGGGTACGCGTTAGAACCGCCTCGCCGAGGCGGTTCTAACGAGTACCCACTATCTATGTTTTGAGCAGAAATATGAAGAATATCAGAATTTTCTATCTGAAAATTTTCATTTTTTGATGGTAAAATTTTCAGTATATTTGAATAGGCATGTTTTCGTAATGTTGATCTAAATATTTTTTTCACATACATGTAGCTATATTCCTGTATACAATTTGGTTCCTGATTTCAATCACGCAGAAAGTGATAAATGCTTAAGCATCAAATAATACAATACCGCAGTCATCCATGTAAAAAAAAGTTATATTATTTCTAGTACCTCTTCTTCGGGAACAACTCTGAAATACATATGACTGTAATTAGCCAAGTTAACGTTTTTTGGCTAATGACACTTGACTGTAAATAGCCAATTAACGTTTATTGGCTATTTACAGTTGACTGTAAATAGCCAATCTAATGTTTTTGGCCATTTACAGTCAAATGTAAATAGCCAATTTTATATTTTGTTGGCTATTTACAGTTGACTGTAAATAGCCACTCTGTATAAATCATTCATCACTATTTTAGAAAATATGATGAAACACACAAATGCGTAAAATTTTTTTTTTTTTTTTTTTTTTTTTTTTTTTTGTTTTATTTTTTTCTTTCTTGGGGTAGTCGGGTTAAGCTTTTTTTTCTTTTTTTTTTCTTTCTTGAGGTAGTCGGGTTACGAAATAAATGTTGTCCATATTACCACACTTTTTTCCTCTATTTTATTGCTGAATTAAATATATGTATGAGACTATTTTAATATGGTGTAGACAAAAGAATTTGATATGCCTGATGATACGTAGAAAATGTTAAATAGTAGCATACATGTATTAAAGCTTGCAGAATATGAGACATAAAAGTTAGAAAAAAAAGTAAATAATTTTGATAACAGTAAAGTCAATTTAGGATGGTAAAGCTTCAAAATACACTACATGTTTCTGTCACAAAATCAAAGATCGAACTGCCACCCTGTATGACGGACCCTGCTTTTTTCATCCTTTGTACACCTGCCCAGATATGTCACCTATTTCCTGCCAAAACTGTCACGCAGAGGAAACAGGTATGCGGAGCCAAGGGATTCTGGCAGTATGTATAGTGCACACATACAAATAAGGCAAATATACATCCTGAGGAACTCTCAACTCAAAACTTGTCAGAAAGGTCGGAAGTCAGCCGTAGACAATAAAGTTCATGAGACTGGAAATAGGAAGCAAAGGTAAAAATTGAAACAAAAAAAAAACAACAGAAATATATTACAAACTACACACAATCTGAGCCTGCAAAAAGACACAATTAAGCGATTGCGCATGTGGCTGTGAAAATGAAAAAAAAAATCAGATCATAATAAAATTAAATTAAATATGCGCCAAGCAATGACTCAGATCAGCCTGTAATTCATTGCAGTCTATTATGAGTCTTCGATGTCTCTCAATAACTAATATAAGATCTAACTTAAAATTAATATTATAACACTGAAGATAATAGATATAGATACATTATTACATCACAAAAACATGCCTATATAATTTTGACCCCGTCAAACCCCACTTTTACCTAGTAAAACTGGGGTTTACAGGGGTATACATTATTTTTCTTATTTCTGCTCTAAACATAGATTGTGGGTACTCGTTAGAACAGCCTCGGCGAGGCGGTTCTAACGAGTACCCACAATCTATGTTTGGAGCATAATATGAAAAATATCAGAATTTTTTATCTGAAAATGTTCGTTTTTTTTTGTTTTTTTTTGTGATAATATGTTCGTGTTAAAACATCATTAATGATCATGAATAAATATCAAGCGGCGAATTGGTAAGGGGCCAAGTTTGTTAGGGACCGAGTTTGTTGGGGCCGAGTTTGTAAGGGGACTTTACGTGAAGAGGCCAGAGGGGGGCTCCAGCAAATCTCCCAATCTGAAGGACAGCGCTGTATTATTTTGTCAAACCTGCAAATGACAAAGGAAAGTGTGTTCCGATTTCATTATTTTTCTCGCCTAAACCAGTGCTCGAACTCCGTACCTCTAGCGTTGAGTTACCCTGCGCTCTTCCGAGCTAAAGGGAAGCCCTTGAAGGCTTATCCTCAACCTAGACTAAATTTATCCGAATCATACACGTTAAATGGATTGTGCACGTGCGCATATTCAAGGTTATCTCACATCTGACGTCACAAAAGTATGCAAACAAATTGTTGAGCATGTAAGCCTCCCCCCTCTCTCTCTCTCTCTCTCTCTCTCTCTCTCTCTCTCTCTCTCTCTCTCTCTCTCTCTCTCTGTTGGAAAGGACAATGTGACGCTTCTGAGTTCATTGTAATTGAGCTTATCTGGCTCTGTCTTTTATTGTCTTGTCTTGTGAGTATTGCTTGATTTTGTCTTTTCTCTGTCTCAGTTTGTTCATGTAAGGTTTTGTGTGTTATTTCCTAAATTTTATAACGTTGAATGGGCGCACGCGCACACTCCCGTATGATGCGCCTAAACATTGATCGGTGCACTCCCCATATACTTGTTTCCTTACAAATGGGGTACGTATACACTACGTTTGCATCACGAAAACACGCCTATATAATTTTGACCCCCTTAAACCCCACTTTTATATAATAAAACTGGGGTTTACAGGGGTATACATTATTTTCCTTATTTCTGCTCGAAAACATAGATTACGAATACTCGTTAGAACCGCCTCGCTGAGGCGGTTCTAACGAGTACCCACAATCTATGTTTGAGCAGAAATATGAAAAACATCAGAATTTTTATCTGAAAATTTCATTTTTTTGGTGGTAAAATTTTCAATATATTTGAATAGGCATGTTTTCGTAATGGAGGCAATTTTAGAATAAGCCAAAGCATAACCCCTCAGAACGGAAACTTCAGCTCAGCTTCCATTTGGGATGAATAAAAATATTAAGGTAGCATGTCCTCTTTGCCTAATTTTTAAGGGTATTTCCCCTACCCAATTTCATACTAATTTGATTTTAAAGTATTCGTGGGCATATTGTTAAACCGAAGAGCCTAACTATAGCTGAGGACAGTGCCTATGGATAGAGTGCACTGACGGATTCAAAAGGGGGTCGGAGAGTTCGGTCGAATCTCTCTTTGACTCAAAGTTTCCTTTTCATTGGAAATTTTGGATAAATCTGATGGATTTCGGACACTTTTCCTTCTGCCTCTCTTCAAAAAGTCAACAAATTTTACCACCTGTAAATGTTTGTAAAATTGCTGGGTGAGTGACAATTCTGCGGCGTCTTATGTCTTACGTACGAAAAGCACTAATATTAGCTCTCTCTTCCCCAAGCGAGGTAATCGCAATACTAAAAGGACTGAAAAACACAAGAACAAAATGACACACGGAAAGACAAATAATAAATCGCCTCGTAGAATAAACCACAAAGCAACAAAGAGTAAGACTAACACCGGGACCACCGCCTTAGAACGGTCAGTAGAGTAAACCACCGAGGGGTGGGGGGGGGGAGGAGGGGGCGTGGTAAAGCACTTTTACTGCTAGCTAACTTCAACCTGGGTCCCGATGCTACTCTTAATACAGAAACACATAAAATTTCGGTTCGCTTAAAGGCTCCAAACTCAGTCAATGCATCAAAGCGAAAACATAAAAATCAATTTAATCACTATAATAAACAAAGACGAGTACTCATGGCTAATTCTATTGTATGCCAGAGTAAATGAAAACCAATAGTTGAACCACGGCGGGCAAAGCCAAAGACATATCGTCAAGCCCCAACCCACTGGTTAAAGTTTACGAAGAGGCCGTCATTGAGTCTGAGGCCCGAACCGCCGTCGTGCAATTAAAGAGTGAAGCATAGCCATTAACAATGACTGGGTTTGCAACTAGGCATGCAGTCTGCCGCATAATATCCAGGCTAAAGCCAATTCTTTTATAACGGTGAATACGTTTTCTGAATTACTTCGAAAAGTTAGATTTACCTACAATTTTTCTAAATCTGTACACTAAGTCACCGTAAAATTCTGTTTCCGATATACCTTGTTGCAGAAGTGTTCTCAGACTGACGCTATATTTTTCTAACAAGGCACTGTGTCTGCGATAAAATTTCGAAAACGACTTACGAAGTTTAAAATAACGATATCCCTGCCTAAGAACTTTGGCAGTAAGGGCTTTATTACGGTAGTTAAAGTCATTAAGATTTGAAGAAGCTCTGGCGAATCTAATAAGTTGAGATATGTATACCCCATATGAGTTACGCCGGGGGACATCGCCATCCAGAAAAGGGAAATTGACTATATCAAAATCAAAATCGTCCCGTTTATCATAAATTTTGGTGAAACCTGTACCATTAGATATACATAGATTCAAATCCAAAAAAGGTGCCTCGGTATCGGAAGAATTTGCTCTATTTAATTGGAGTTCTGTAGGGTATATCCGGTATAAGACTGTTCTTGAACCAGTCTCTCATTATGCCCAATCTACTGTCTAATGTGAACAAAATAAAATATCAAGACAATTTATTCGACAACACATGGACAATGAACTCTTATTATTATTAATGAAAAGCTTTTATCAATGTTCTGTAAATTTCAGAACAATTTGTTCATTGTGAGTTTTAAAACTATAATTATAAAATACCCAGGAAATGTCATAATCACGAAGCAGAACCTTTCCGAGGCACCAAAGAAGGAAAGATGGGGAACAAATAATGACACAACAAACACCACGTATAAAACCACTGACGCACAAACAAAGAACTGCAACAGATGAACCGACTTGGAAAGGTCAGAAGGAAAACTACTGCTGTGGTGTGTGAGGTTGGGGACGCTTTAACCAGTTTTAGTTGCCAGAAACTTCTCATCTCCTGATGTAGTTCTAAACAGTAAAATAATACACGAAAATAAAAAAAAGCACAACGGTCAGTTATTGAAGAAAAGTACGTGAATGCTAGCAATACAACATACCCCTATCCCTTCCTGCCCCACAAAAAAGGAAGCAAAGTAGGTAGCGGGTGGCCACATTGAAAATGATCAGCATCAGAATATCAGAATATCCACCTTGGAACGGGCATCACTGGGGACTTAAACCAAGTTGTGTGTGTGTGTGTGTGTGTGTGTGTGTGTGTGTGTGTGTGTGTGTGTGTGTGTGTGTGTGTGTGTGTGTGTGTGATTTGGTTTAATCTACCTTTTAAGAAAATAGTCAACAAAACCGAACCGAATTGTTGCTATGGTAATTGTTTTCAAAGGATCCCTTTCCTCCGAATATATTTTCCTGCACTATAGCTGGTGTAAAAGGCCGTGTGTCGGGCGTAAATTATTACCGTGCTTCAGCATGTTACAGTGTTAACATACTTTCAGGGTTCTTAGGGATCAATAAATAACGTTAAAATAATTTGAGAACAGAATATCACTAAATATTGTGCAGGGAGGCGTGAACGGTGTTGCAACTTAAATTTAAACTTAATATAACCAGGTCTGCTATTTTGCCTCCTTAATGAGTTCATTTCTTTCAAATGACCTGTTTTAGCTCACCGAAGCCGAAGGCCCACAAAGTGAGTTTATAGTATAGCAAGTATCTAGCATCATAATCCGTTGTCATGCACACTTTTGAATAAATATATCTTCTAGACCATTTTGACGATTTTAGCCAAACTATATCAGTAACAGTTTTTGGTTAGGAAAATGCTGCGTTGGATTTTGGAAATTGGATCTAAACTCTGGTTTCCATGACATCAGACAGCTCCCATAGATTTATAATGGGAAAAACGACGTCCACCTTTTCTCGGTTGTTATCTATCAGATCTTTCTTATACTTGCAGATAAAAAAAAACTCCGACGAGTTCAAATTTTGGCCAAATCGGACCACTGACTGCATAGTTAGCTGTCCTTTAGCGTCTAAAGCATTCCAATATACTTACCTGTTAGATTTTTATCATAATGAGAAAGTTGTCTCTCCATGCTACCTTGATGGGTTTTGATTGCATTATCATTAATGTTGCTGGTAAACAGGAATTAAAAACACGAATATGTTTGATTTTGGGCCCGATCAGAATACTCACTTTGAAGTTACTTGCCCTTGAATGACAGAAGAAATTACACATTCGAACAAATATCTCTAAGGCCAGTTGGCCAGTCTTAATCAATTTTTATGTGCAGTATCATTGGGGGCAGGAAAAGGCTGCATTAAGTTTTGAGAGCAATTTGATTAAACCTCTGGTGTCTATGACAAGAGAAAAGCAACATTGTCTAATAATGGGAAAAAAAACCCACTGGTGTCTCCACCTTTCTGTGTTGTTTTTAATCTGATCTGTTTTAGTTACACTTGCAAGCAACGAGGACATGTATAAGATCTCCGACGTGTATGAATTTCGGCCAGTTCTGACCATTGACTACAGAGGAGCTGTCCTTGAGCATCTAAACATTTTTTACATATATACTTCTAATGGGAAAGAAGTGTCTACATGCTAGAGCGATCATTTTGATTGAATCATCATCAAAGTTGCTGGTAACTAGGACAGGCATAAAAACTCAGTCGAGTTCAGGTTCGGGCCGAATCAGATTTTATTTGACCTTGAGTGACGCAAATTTTACACTTTTGAACTTGAATATCTCTAAAGCCAGTTGACTAATCTTAACAAAATTTTATGCTTAGCATAACTCGGTGTGGAAAACGTTGCAAGTCTGATTAGCTGCAAATAATTCATCAAGCCCTTTCGGTTTCATCAGTTTCGAGTAGGCAACTGAACCGGGAAATGTTGACTAATCTTAACAAAATTTTACGCTTAACATAACTCGGTGTGGGAAATGTTGCATAAGGTTTTTGGGCAGATTTGTTCAAAACGCTGGTTTCCATGGCAACAGAAACCCCCATTGACGTATGATGGGGAACTGTTCTCGGTTGTTTTTGATCCGATCCTTCTTATACTTGGAGGTGACAAGGAGATGCATAATGTCTCGAATGAGTTCAAATTTTGGCCAGATCAGACAACTGACTACGGATTAAGTTGTACCTGAGCATCTAAAAGAACCCCATAGCCTTATACTGTGAAATGGCGTCTCACTACTAGAGCTTTTTATGTTTGAGTGAATCATCATCAAAGATGCTGGTAAACTGGATAGGCATAAAACCTCGGGTAAGTTCGATTTCGGGCCTCTGGTTTCCATGGCCCATTTATATGGTTTTTGAAATAAAGACTGTCCTTGAGAGGATGTCGTTAAGCTTGTTGGTGATAGAAGGTGTGCGTTTTTTTTTTTTTTTTTTTTTTTTTTTTTTTTTTCAACACCTGTTCGATTTGACAAGTCTGATTAGCTGCAAATAATTCATCAAGACCTTTCGGTTTCATCAGTTTCGAGTAGCCACTGAACCGGGTAATGTCAATAGAAAAAGAGACGTTTCTAAAACTTTAAACAGCGGACGCGTTTGTGTTTTAATTATGTATGCACATAACGAAATCTGTTGCACAAAAAATCTGTGATGGTCGCTTGGCGTTTCGAAATTTATTCATACCTTCAGCCAACTGTTCCTAAAGAGAGCGATGTTTGCCCTATTTGCGACTTGTTTTCACAATCTATTTAAACATATACGTTTCTATAGCCTTAGTTATAGTGGTTCAACTATTGGTTTTCATTTACTCTGGCATACAGTAGAATTAGCCATGAGTACTGTATTTGTTTATTATAGTGATTAATTTGATTTTTATGTTTTCGCTTTGATGCATTGACTGAGTTGGGAGCCTTTATGCGAACCGAATTTTTATGTGTTTCTGTATTAAGAGTAGCATCGGGACCCAGGGTGAAGTTAGTTAGCTGTAAAAGTGCTTTAAACCCCCCGGTGGTTTGCTCTACTGACCGTTCTAAGGCGGTGGTCCCGGTGTTGGTCTTACTCTTTGTTGCTTTGTGGTTTACTCTACGAGGCGATTTGTTGAATGTCTTTCCGTGTGTCATTTTGTTCTTGTGTTTTTCAGTCCTTTTAGTATTGCGATTACCTCGCTTGGGGAAGAGAGAGCTAATCTTAGTGCTTTTTGTACGTTTGTTCGGTTTGTGCTTGTTTAGATTTGTCAGTTTCCTCTTCCTTTTGGGGTCTGGGAAGGGCTGCAGTTTGTGATTGTGGCACTCCCTGGACTTTTCTCTTACCTTTTCTTATATTGCGGGTATCCGGGAAGGAGGCGCGTGTTTTTGGGGCAGTGGTGACGGGGTGCAAACTTTTGACAGTAACAGTAAGATTTTGCAGCTTTGATCCTTAATGGTAAGTTAAAATCAAATCGTTTCCAAACGTGTTTTCTCAAAATTAGCCATGAACTTTACCTCAGCACGACCTGCGTCGTGCGTGTGGCATTTCATTGGGATGTGTTTTACTTTCTTCATTATTTTGTTAGAGAAACAGTAGCTCTTATACTCTAATTTCATAATGCATACGAGTAAGTAGTCCAGTGTGGACAAACAGAGGTGTGGTGGACAGGTACAGATAGTATTCCTTTGAAATTCACAAAAAGGATTCAAATAAAAAAATAGTTGCCACAAAAAGAACACACTTTCTCAAAAACGTTTGTTCTTTGCGGCAGATTTTCTTATTTGATCCATGTTGTAAATTTCTAAAGAATAACATCAAGCCCCTTCTTAATATTGGTAATATTGCATTATTTTAACCATGTATACAGCCCAAGGGTATGAATAGACAACAGCAAGAGGATAAACGTTGATAATAATGACTGTCACGTGCCTGGCACGTTGCTATATAACTGGAGGTTCAAATGGGCAAGAAATCGCTTACCTGGATTAGGCTTATCATAATATGTTACACTGTGCCAAGGTGGCCATCTTGGCTATCAGATCAGATTGCCTTTTCTTTGAAGAGTTTCAAGAGTGCCACCATTGCCCCCATCTTGCATATTGGAACTGAAAGATTTAGCCATTCTGAATTTCTAAGTCACCCCGATGCCTCCCAACAAGTTTCAGTTCAATCTGACACTGTTTGGGAGGAGATGTGGGTTTTTTAACCAGTAGGTTGGGGCTTGACGATTATGTCTTTGGCTTGGCCCGCCGTGGTTCAACTATTGGTTTTCATTTACTCTGGCAGACAGTAGAATTAGCTATGAGTGTTTGTCTTTGTTTATTATAGTGATTAATTTGATTTTATGTTTTCGCCTTGATGCATTGACTGAGATGGGAACCTTTATGCGGACCGATTTTTTTTATGTATTTCTGTATTGGGAATAGCATCGGGACCCAGGGTGAAGTTGGCTAGCTGTAAAAGAGCTTTAAACCCCCGGAGGTTTATTCTACTGACCGTTCTAAGGCGGTGGTCCCGGTGTTAGTCTTACTCTTTGTTGCTTTGTGGTTTATTCTACGAGGCGATTTTATGTCTTACCTTGTGTCATTTTGTTGTTTTGTTTTTCAGTCCTTTTAACATTGCGATTACCTCGCTTGGAGAAGAGAGAGCTAATCTTAGTGTTTTTCGTATGTTTGTTCGATTTGTGCTTGTTTGGATTTGTCGGTTTTCTCTTCCTCTTAATGTCTGGGAAGGGCTGCGGTTTGTGATTGTGGCACTCCCTGGACTTTTCTTTTACCTTTTTTGAAGAATTTTAGGATGATCGCCATCAAGTTTAAGCTAAACCAGACTTACCGTTCGGGAGCACATGTGATTTGAAGATTTTCAAGATAGCTGCCATGGTGGTCATCTTGGATATCAGAATGGAACCATTTTAGCAGTTCTATATCTTCATGCCGTCCCGATGTCTTACCCGGATGCCTTGCATCAAGTTTCCGCTCCAGCCGACTTACGGTTTGGTAGCAGATAATAATTGAAAACTTTCGATGGCCGCCATGGCGGTCATCATGGTTACGTTTCTGATGGAGGTGTCAAAAATGTGAAAAGTTATTGACGGACATACGGATGAGGGACGGACCATAGACAACAAACAATGGCATAAGCTGACCTGATGCAAAGCTGCAGAAGAGCTAATAATTGAAGACCGTATCGTAACAAAATGAATGATTTTTAGCAATCATCTCCATGTCGCCCCAATGCCCTCCTTTAAGTTTTAGCTGATTCTGACTTACCATTCGGGAGCAGATGAGGTTTGAATATTTCAAGATGACCAGCTTGGCGTGAAAGTGGTGGTGCTGGGGCGGTAGGGGAAGAGGCTTGAATCTCAGATATTGGATCAGAACGATTTTTTTTTTTCAATTCAAAATCTCTATATTTCTCCGTTGCCTCCTATCAATTTTAGGCTCAATCTGCATTACGGTTAGGGAGCAGATGTTGTCTGAAGAATTTTAAGACCGTGGCAGACATCTTGGATGTCGGAATGGAACGATGTTTTAGCAGTTCTGCTCTTGATTGTCTCCCCAGTGCCTCCCACTAAGTTTCAGTTTAATCCGACTTACCGTTCCGGAACAGGTATGGTTTCAAGACTTTCCAGCTGGCCATCATGGGCATCTTGGATATTGAAACGGAACAAATTTAGCAATTCTAAATCTCCATGTCATCCTAATGCCTCCCATCAAGTTTTGGCTTAATCCAACTCACCGTGTGGGAGCAGACGTGGTTTGAGATTTTTCAAGATAGCCACCGTGGTGGCTATCTTGAATATCAGAATGGAACGATTTTAGCCATTCTGAATCTCAATGATGCCTTCCATCAAGTTACAGCTCAATTCGACTTATGGTTTGGGAGGTGAAGCCATATGAAAGTTTTCAAGATGGCCGACATGACGGTCATCTTTAATATTGGAACAGAAGGATTTTAACAATTCTAAATCTCCATGTGGTCTCAACACCCACCCCAACCACCACCACCACCAATCGTTCCATTCCGATATCCAAGATGTCTGTTTGGGCTAAATCTGATTTAGGGTTCGGGAGCAGATGTGGTTTTAAGATTTTGAAGATGGATCTTGGATAGTTACACGAAGCCATTTTAGCAATTCTGAATCTTTATGTTGCTTCAGTGCTTCCCATTAAGTTTCGGCTCAATCCAACTTACGGTTTGGGAGGAGATGTCGTTTGAATAATTTCAAGATGGTCGCCATGATGCTCATTTTGGATATCGGAACGGGACAATTTAGCAATTATGAATCTCTTTGTTGCTCCGACGCCTCCTATCAAGTTCCGGCTCAATCCAACTTACAGTTTTGCAGGAGATGTCGTTTGAATAATTTCAAGATGGCCGCCATCTTGGATATCGGAACGGAACGATTTTAGCAATTCTAATTGCTAATTGGGAGACAACTTTGCAATCGATGCATACTTTCTTCTGCTCTATGTCACTGTGATGCCTCCCATCAAGCTCATTCCGACTTACGGTTTGGGAGGAGATATCATTTTAAAAATTTCAAGATGGTCATCATGGCGGCCGTCTTGGATATTTGAACGAAACGATTTTAGCAATTCTGAATCTCCATGTTGCCACAATGCCTCCCACTACGTTTCAGCTCTATCCAATTGATGGTTCTGGAGGAGATGTCGAAAATGTGAAAAGATAAAGACGGACGACGGACGACGACGACGGACGTTCCCACGTTCAGGCATTTATTGGAATTAGTTTTGTTAAAAAAAAAAATAACAAAAAAAAAAAAAAAAAAAATCAGTACGTTAAAAGTACCACTAGTAGCCTACGGAATAAAGGGAATAGTGTAAAAACAAAATACCCAATACATGCCCATTTGTGTGCCCGGACGGACGGATGGACGGACGGATAACAGGCCATGAAATAAGCTGACAGCTCCAGGTGAGCTAATAATAGTGAAGATGTGAACGTCATGAAAATGTTATTAATCCGAATGTATTTAAAGAATAAGCCATTCGGACAGTGATAGGCTTTCCTTCGCTTACATTTAGGCTCCGCCCGTACAGGCCTTTGGAAGCGCCTATATATGCACATAGCATTGAATCGCTGCGTCAGAAAATGCACCTTCGGACAATGGCTTCCAGCGATGATTTAGATCAACCTGCGCATTTGCACAATCTGATTAAACTTTTTACTGAGAGCATTTTGGATAAACAAAGATACAATGTTTTAAGGCTGGCACAAATATTTTAATCGGATTGTCGATTAACTGATCGATAAATGCCACAAAAAAATGATTATTGTTACAGATTTGCTAATAATCGGTCATTTCATTTCTGTGTTTGTTACTTTACCGTATTTACCCTTAGTATTCACTTAGCATTAACTCCTTTCCTTATTTTATCTAAAATCTGAATAAGTACAAATTACTATCCAATATTGTGTCTAAAAGTAGCTGGATGAATGGCAAACAGTGTAGACCCCGATGAGACGCCGCAAACGCTGCATTTCATCTGGGTCTACACTGTTTGCTCCGGCCTGTCTGACCAAATTCATATAGTAAAGTATAAGATATGGTAAGAGTCATGCTCAGGTAGACAGGTAACATTATGACCAAATCTTCAGTGATTACTAATGGATGATCGATCACAATGGTATGACTGATAATCGATTATTGTTTCAACTCTGTTTCTTCATGCAGACAACGGATACTTTGATCAGACTGTTTGGATGCGCATGTTTCTTCTTACAGACAACGGATACTTTGATCAGACCGTTTGGATGCGCAAGCTAACTTGAGTCATCGCTAGCCGTCAATGTCAGAAGGTACGTTGTCTCACATTGTGGCTCGTATTCGGTAAAAGGGATGGGATACCCAATACAAGCACTATCCGCGGTGTACATTCATTACGAAAACACGCCTATTCAAATATATTGAAAATTTTACAACCAAAAAAGGGAAAATTTTTAAATAAAATTTTTTTCATATTCCTGCTCAAAACATAGATTGTGGGTACTCGTTAGAACCGCCTCATCGAGGCGGTTTTAACAAGTACCCGCAATCTATGTTTTTCAACAAAATAAGAAAAATAATGTATACCCCTGTAAACCCCAGTTTTACTATATAAAAGTGGGGTTTAAGGGGGTCAAAATTATATAGGCGTGTTTTCGTAATGGAAACAGCAATCACTCTACGCGGTTTGCTACAAAAGCCGGTTTCTACAGCAAGGTTGTAGAATTGATTTATGTATATCTCTGCCGTTGCTTTTCTTTATTTCTTATTTTAACTGCGCCCCAAATACAGGAACAATTTACTGCTCAACCCGCCCAGCCGACGCAGGAACTTTTAAAAGACTATAACGAGGAAAGTATTACCTAATATTAATTCAATCAACTCTCTTTATACGGACGCTCGATACAACGATAAAATTTGTTATAATGATAATTCAATTGTAACGAAATCGTCGCCCAAGAAGTGGCCATTAATCGAAAGTTATGCAAGAATATTGAATTAAATACTAAAAGAAACATACGATGCGATTCTAACAAATATCTAATCATATGTTTTGTGGGGAAATAGGTATAAAACAAAACCTTTCTTACATATCATTTTTCTCTTTGTAGATTCTTTACAAAAGCAGATTCATATTAATAGTATAACCTTTGGGAAAAAAAAGCAGTCGTTGTAACAGGGGTTTAATGTATACGTTAAAACGTTTTCGCATTATGAAAACACGCCTTTTCAAATATATATAAAATTTCACCTCCAAAAACTGAAAATTTTCAGATAAATAAACTCTAATATTTTTCATATTTCTGCTCAAAACATAGATTGTGGGTACTTGTTAGAACCGCCTCGTCAAGGCGGTTCTAACGAGTACCCACAATCTATGCTTTCAAGCAAAAATAAGAAAAATAATGTATACCTCTGTAAACCCCAGTTATACTATATAAAAGTGGGGTTTAAGGGGGTCAAAATTATATAGGCATGTTTTCGTGATGGCAAATGCTCATCCTATAGTTACAGGTTTACGGTTTAACAGTTGCGCTTACACGGTAAAAAGTCTGGCCGCATTAGACGTTGTTATTTAGATCCAGTGCATTTATTGACGGGTATTAGATAAGAGACAAACATGGTCCCATCTTCAGGGCTTTGACTGATATATATATATATATATATATATATATATATATATATTTTGTTTTGTTTCAAACCAGTCCAATATTTTGATTTGGTCCGAGCTGGTAATCGCTTGTAAGATAAATAAAGGTGTTTTCATTCAAATATCTGATACCTACAGTCGAACTTCAATAGCTCGAACATCTTTGGGACCACTGAAACTTGTTCGAGATATGGGTAGTTCGAGCCGCTGAGAGTTAATCATGGCGGCAGGTCAGGAAGCAAATAGTGATAATTTAGGATTTTTTTTTTTTCAATTTTCTGCACAATAATTGTATGTTGAGTGTATGCATTTGAATCGTCTCGATTAGGCGATTTTTTATAGATACATACAACATACAAGTTCATTGTAAGAGGAGAAAATTTCCCTAAAGACTTGTTCTCTTGAGTTATTGGAAGACTTTCGCAGTGACTCAAAACCGAGAACGAGCCTTCGGTGTTCGAGCTATCGAGGCTCGACTGTAATAATAACTGATAATAGTATATCACTACTTGTTCCGTCTCACACATATACACATGAAATAAGAAAAATTATAAATAAAAGCAGAAAGCTTTTCGAAATATATTTCGAAAAGCTTTCTGCTTTTATTTATAATTAGCAGATGAAAGTTAAACTTTTCAAATACAGAAGCTCCCTAATGTACCTGCCTAGGGTCAGTTCCTATTCTATGGACAGTTTAAAAAAAAAAAAAAAAACATGTTTCACAAATAATTTATTGAGGCTTAAAAGCCAGCCATAAATAGAAATCCTTCATATTTTCAGAATAAAGGCAGGCACCCACTCATAGTTCAACAATTTATATGGTAAAATATGGAATTGGTAATGCGTGTGTGGCGGGGATGGGGGAAAGGGAGGTGCAGAAATTATAAGGACGTTCATGTAAGGGAGTAAGCGTTAAGTTAAAGGGTGCTTTCGGGACATGTGCGGACAACTAAGGCATATCTAACACCTAGCTTTGTCCTTTTTAACCTCACCCATAGGAATATACTAAAGCGTTGAATAGTGAGAACAAGATAGGCAAATAATTACGAAAACATGCCTATTCATAGAAAATTTCACCTCCAAAAACTGAAAATTTTCAGATAAAAAAAAAAAAAAGAAAAAAATCTGATATTTTTCACAATTCTGCTCAAAACATAGATTGTGGGTACTCGTTAAACCCAAGTTTTACTATACAAAAGTGGGGTTTAAGGGGGTAAAAATTGTATAGGGATATGTCATGATGATTTCTCTACATATGCGCAGGATATGTGCGCATTAAGCGCATTAAGCATACCCTGTTTATCATAATTTTAGGATAAGTATAAGTTTTAAGGTACCCTAATATATGTGTGGTATGCTCGAAGCCATCTTTTGGTTTAAGGCGGCCCTCATAAATGTAGTAAACAATTGAGAAAACACCTTAATAAGGATAACCATCTCATGACCCGCACAAAGATTGTCTCACAAACAATTTTGTTATTATAACATTTTGACACAATCCTCTCCTCAGACGGATGGTCAGAATAGTTTAACCTTTACGACTCTTTTGGCAAATTTAGCAGACGACATTTTGAAATATTTTTCTTATGTTTCCCTGAAAACAGGATTTGACATTTCATGCAAATTGTCTCCAGTTGAGATAACTTGCAGAACTGTCAACTCCTGATTCATGGGGAAAAATTAGAAAAAAATACTTCGAAATGTCGTCGGCTGAAAATTATACTCGGAGTGCTAAACGTTAAAGTGGTAATACAAGAAATTGTACTTTCCCACGTAAGCAGATTTTGGCTGTTTGCATATAATTAATCTGGAGAGCTTGAGTTAATGCGGCATAAACATTACGAAAACATGCCTATTCAAATATACTGAAAATTTTACCTCCAAAAAATGAAATTTTTCAGACAAAAAATTCTTATTTTTTATATTTCTGATCAAAACATATGGTGGGTACTCGTTAGGACCGCCTTGACGAGGCGGTTCTAACGAGTACCCGCAATCTATGTTTTTGGGCAGAAATAAGAAAAATAATGTATACCCCTGTAAACCCTAGTTTTACTATATAAAAAGGGGGTTTAAGGGGGTCAAAATTATATAGGCATGTTTTCGTGATGGTTACAGTGCCCCTAACTATCGCCAAAACAACAGCACAGACATTTGTGTTCATTTTCATAGAAAATAAGATTTGATATTGTATGTAACTCCACCTAACTCCACCTAGTAGACTTTTCACAGGGGATATGCTTATTTCAAATAAACAAATAGCACATGTAAGAATGTCTGCACCAATTTTGTATGATTCTGTATGCAATCTCTACCACTTCTGGGCTAAATCAGCAGACAACAAATTTATAATATTTTCTTAGTGTCTAGGATTGCATGAAATTGTGTCCTTAGAAGACAATTTGCATGAACTCTTAAAGTCTGATTTCGGAAAAAAATGCTTCAAAGTGTTATCTGCTGAAATTATTACCCAAGGCCCAGATGTTCAAAGCGTCGTTAGCTTAACGAGCTCGTTAAGGGTCATTTCGTTAACTGTTTTAGCGGATTCAAAATACAATATTCTGATATTTTTTGCTAAAAAAATGTGAGTAGCTTTTGCACTGCAAAAGCTACTCACATTTTTTCAGCAAAAAATTTCAGAATATTTGGGTATCACTTGATGTAAATTTTAACGAATCGTTAACCAACGATGTCGTTAGCTTTGAACAACAGGGCCCAGTATGTTAAGCGTTAAGGGTTAATCAAATAACGACAAATTCAACTATTACAATGTACGTTCCCATGTCTATGTGATATATTCACCCCTTTTTTCCACATAATTTGTAAAGAAAACCTGGGTATATGGTGATGTAATTAGACATAACTTATATGTTATTGTATATTATAAGACATCATATATCATGAAGATGTCCTTAAAGTGCTTGTCTTCAACTAGACTGGCTCCATTCTTCAGTGACTTTCTTTCTTATAATCTGTTTAAAAATCCACTAAAATAGAATCAAAGTAATGTCAAGACTAACAAGGCTGGTCACTAGACTCCAGTGACCAGCCTTTATAGTCACGATATTTTTTTGGTTTTATCATACAGGAATATGAGAAAAATATTTAGTCACTGGAGACTGGAGCCAGTTTAGTCTTCAATCAAAAGCATTTTACGTACTGGTCTCAAGCAGCCGGAAAATCATAAACAATACAAGAAATTATAAGTTATCAATAAACATGTATAGGTTCAACTGTGCAGCATGTATGATCAAATATATGTAATTAATACATAATAATTGTTAAGTCTGCTGTTTTCCTTTTTATAACTTGTAGATGAGTTGTTATTCAAATTAAAACAGTTTTTAAATCAACTGGTTCGTATGCAACCACTTTTCTTTGTCAACAAACTATTTTTTTTTTTAATAATTATGCTTTAAAAAAAGGGATTCGGCGAAGGTTGCCATCATTGCAACCTTCGCCAAATATAGTTTTACAGACATGTCTTCATTCATTTTCGTCTCAGTGTAGTGATGTTTTGCGTTGTTGTTTCGTATCCGGGGCGGTGGCAGAGTCGTGGCTTTTCCTGAGTTGCTCAATATTTATTTCATATTTACCTGATCAGAGACCGAACCGTTTAATACGTTCAATCTCGCAGAAGTATTCACAATCAGAAAGCGTTATCTGTAGTTGACCTCCACCAGCGGCTGTCGCATTTCAGACGTCGTGGTATGTAAGATGTACTTAGCAGAGAAAATAGCGCTTGAAGGCGTTCTCATGGTGTCTGAGGATGCTATGATTCGTGCGTCATTCGTGTTGAGGTATATATGAAATACTACTTGACAGAGAGAGGCTTCGAGCACGCCGGCTGTGGCAATAGCGCTTAGCCATTCAAACATAACCGTTATAAACCACTGAGCCACTACGCAAAAACAAACAAATAAATAAATAAATAAATAAATAAATACATTTCAAGGAATAGTGTGTTATGGTAAACTTCTCTGAATGATATGTCAGATAGCGGTTTTTGGTTTTCGTTGCGCAGCGCACTCATTATATACAAGGAAATCTCCAGATCTGATATCGAAATATCCCAGCTGGCACACAACGTTGAAACAACATCGATTCAACGTTGATTCAACGTCTTCACGTTGAATCGACGTTGTTTCAAGGTTTGTGACCTCTTGGATAGTAACTCAGGATCGTTTCTGATGCATGTATCGCAGAAAAAAAATGCACAGGGAGACATATGATGTGCTACAGGACAGAGCGAGGGCTGGAACCCACGCCAGCTGCGGCAACGTGCATACGAGCATATGTCAGTGTATAAAGTAAAAGCCAAAAACTAGAAACAATTTTATTTTTGGACAGCCGGTTTCGTCCCTTTTTGTCATTTTTCAAAAAAGTATAGAAGATATCCAGGAAGAACTACAATCACAAAACGTAGTCTATCAATGACACCAAGAGGTAGAGCAAACAAACCGAGACAGATAGTACAAAAGCCAATAACCAAAGAAAAGAGAAAACAACCAGGGCCCAGTTGTTTAAAACGTCGTTAGCTTAACGAGCTTGTTAAGGGTCATTTCGTTAACTGTTTTAGCGGAGTCATTATACAATATTCTGATATTTTTTGCTGAAAAAATGTGAGTAGCTTTTGCACTGCAAAAGCTACTCACATTTTTTCAGCAAAAAAATTCAGTATAGTTGCGTATCACTCGATGTAAATTTTAACGAATCATTAACTAACGACATCGTTAGTTTTGAACAACTGGGCCCAGATCCTTATTCACCAAAAGTGACTACAATGCTAGACATGATCGACTAAACACAGCAACATAATACGGATAATAATAATAATAATAGTGATAATAATAAAATAAATTAATAAATAGATGAATAAAAAATAAAACAAAATAACGCAGCACATAGCCACAGGGCTACACAAAGAACAATCTACATGCAGTAACAGTGTTTTCAGACAAAATAGATGTCCCCATCTAATTTTCAGTTTTACTACCACTGTTACCTTATTAATTATAATTAGGTCAAGGTCACCAGAATCTAATCAATTCTTTGTGATGTCACAATAATATATCCGTGAAAATTTGGTAAGAATCCAACCACTGATTCACAAGACATTGTGCAGACATGAAAGTGCCAGGTCAACGTTAATGGCAACGCCAACGCCGAAAAGAGAAAGTGTCATGCCAACGCCAACGCCAACGGTGTGTGCAGTAAATATGACCCTTTTAGGGTTTTTAATTACAATTATCACCATTCCTAGCTGCTCATAAAAAGGAATCAATCGTTGTTCTGTTCTCTTTTTTTTTTTTTTTTTTTTTTTTTTCTATTCCCGATCCATTTAAGTAGACAATACATCGTGTGCAATAAACATCCATCACTATACATGGGAGAATGTTATATATACTATATCTTGCTATTATGTATCTAAACGGTTGCACACGGGTCGCTTTCCTTTCAGAATGTTGTGCAGCTGACAAATGTATGGACAGAAATATGAACGAATCGTTGCTTTCTGCAAAAGTAAACTGGCATAAAGAAACCAATGTAGTTTACAGTAGTCTTTCCATAGTAAACCACGTTTCTGCGGCATTGCGTATCAGGAAAAGATGAGGAAAAGAAGTCTGTTTCATTTATGCAGTTCTAAAACACACACACTCTCTCTCTCTCTCTCTCTCTCTCTCTCTCTCTCTCTCTCTCTCTCTCTCTCTCTCTCTCTCTCTCTCTCTCTGTATATTTTCCTGCATGTATTTCCAGCTATTTACCTTTCACCTACGCTGTACATTATCATATGGGTCAGGAAATGTCATACATAAGCTTCAAGCTTACCGTCAGATCCTGTGACTATACATGTTGTAGATTCCACGTATGTTTGTAGAATATGTCAATATATATTGTTTAAACCAATGAAAACGGGTTCCGCACTAAGAACAAAATGTTCCGTCTTCCCGTAGATCGTGGGGTTTGACGACACCAGAACCATTATCTTAGAATGCTGAGTAGTTTAAAGTACATTAAATCGATTTTACTGGTACAAAATCTTTATTCTAGATTTAAATAATGTGAAAAAATACAAAATTGATTGTTACGCTTGCATAAAGTTCATTTTTCATGAAAGGTTTTAGCCGGCACCAGAGAGTCTGACACCCCACCTACCGTCGTACAATGAAAAACGACATCATATTTATCAACCATGATTGGGTTAAAAACTAATCATGTAGTCAGTCGAATGACTTACATGTATGAAAGGAAGTGTCTGCTAAGCTATAACGGCGCTCTTTTGCAAAGAAAGTTGGTGTAAAGTATAGAGTTTTCTAAGATTAAAGCAGTACAATCAGAAACCTTCAAATATTTTGTATTGGTTTTAGACACCAAATTACGACCAAGGAATTATAAAATATCACCACTTATAACTTTAGTTTTTTCACAGTCAGGTCTACTTTTTGCTACTTTTTATTGTCTCAGTAATACTGAAACGCTTAATGAACAATATATCATTCAACTGCATTTAAATGTTGCCCCTTCTGTTTGAACTGTTTGAACCCCCAATGGAGCCGCTACCTGTCTATGGTTTATTCACGGTATATTAGGTTTGTTTGCCCTGTCTATTATCAGCGCCGTAGCCCCTATGCGACTGTTTCTATGTGTCTCCGGCTACTTTAAAAAATCTGATTGATTGATTGATTGATTGATTGATTGATTGATTTCCAGTGATAAGACCAAGATACATCATATTTTTGTGTTTTAAACAAGTGGTTATTATTTCTCTTGTAATACATAATTATTAATCGTTTTGAAAAAGTAAATTTAACCATACGGCTTTTAGCCTGCTTGGCAAACGTGAGCTTCTGTGAACGTAATTAAGAAAAATTATAATTGTTCATAACTTTAAATATTATACTTTTGTATTTGTTTCCTTTTCAATTTATTTACTGTGTCTGTGGCTAAATAATTGCTGTCTATTTTTTTTCCGGCGAGTTAGAACCAGTTTTTTCTCAGCAACAATTTCGATTTAATAAATATTAAAAAAAAACAATAAAAAACATGACATAATATATTTAAGACATAGCCGGGGACCAGTTAATGTGAATCAGACAATGTAACAAAAAGCTTTATCATTGTATAACATCTGTCTAAATATCTCGAGTAATACAAATTTTATGAAGCAAATTCTAATGCAGTCATCTTATACATACTTACTGACTCATAAAATGATTATTTACTTACATCTTACAAATAATTGCTTTGGCGGGGGATTATGCTTGCGGTGCTTTTATTCATTTGAGTGTACAATTCTATGATTTTCCGAAATACGATTTTGGTATGTTGACCTCAGACGCATTGTAAAGTAATTTGTTTTTAATGTTGAAACACGACCTGTTTTACCTAATTACAAACGCCAATTTCGAATTCGAAAAACCTGCTACAATACATGATGCAATTATAAATATCAAACTGTCATTATTTCAAAACATACATCAGTTATTTATATTCTTTTGTTTAAATAAATATTAGTTTTATTAAACTAACTAGCAACTCATTTCTTTGACAAAGTAGGTCATAGAAAGGGATTATGTATATTACATATTATTTAGTTTAAAACGAACTAGTTAAATCTAATTTTTCGAATATAAATGCGATTAAATAATAAAAAAAAAATATATTCTACTTTTAGATACATAGTTCGTAATTACGCAATACTAATTATTAAAGCAATCATGGATTCCTTAATACAAAATATAAATTCAATAACCTGACTTATCAATTCATTATTTCGAAACACTAAGTCGTTTAAACGAATTACAAATTAGTTATTTCGAATAACTGTATCTGTCTGTGTCCAAAAATTGCATATATGTATTGCGTCTCAGATCAGACTGTTCTGTTCTCGCGCAATTTGTAACGAATTTTTTTCTGAATCCTTGCTTAATTATAAAATAAATAGAAAATGAGCCATTCAAGCGAACTTACATGCTAGGGGTCAGCTCTTGTTTATATTAAATTTTGCAGATCTTATCTACCTGTATATCTATAGATACTGCTTTCAATCCCGAAACGAAGACTTTCGAGCACGGGTATTTATTTACCTCGTGTCATATTTGTCTGGTATTATTAGAATGTACTGTGTAAACCAATGTGTACAATATATAGCCCAGCCCCATCCCCCATCCACCAATTCCCACCCAACCACACACAAACACACACTGAAACAAAAATATAAAATAACACATACACTCATACATGCAAAATCTAATATTTCCATCGTAATGGTCTATACAAATACCAGTTTTACATAATAGAAGATCATAACCATAACAATCTACTTTTGCGCTTTGTGTTCTATCAATGCATTGGTTGTATAGAGCGTCACCTTACCCTATAGCTAAGCTGACGTCATCGCAGCTTGACGAATGACGACAACTTTTAAGATGACAGACGACTACTTCATTGTGTATCGGATGGAGCAGTGCGATTAAAAATGATTGATAAAGATCAACAAACACAGGAAATTATTGAAAGCTACCCAAGAAAAATAATCTATTATGGGTATTTGGTGTGTATAGAAATATCCGTCCCTCATAATCACTGTTTGGCATTATGAAGATTTGCGAAGTGATGTCAGACAGTGAATCCGATACACGGATTTTGCGAAACGCACCAAACACCCATGAAAGATTCTTATATTATCGCAACTCATTAGAAAAACAGTTGTGATTGCGGTCCGCTTTTCCCCTCTCTTCAAGCATGTGTGTATCCATTCGCCCGTCCGTCAATATATACATCAACTCTAATATTTAGATCTTTTAAAGCTACGCTCGGATACACTGAAAGACCAAGATGTGATAGACGCTTTTCAAGTAATAACAAATAAAAGATTTCAACCACATAATACTTGATGTCAAAACACTGACCGGGATTCGCGAAGAACAGGATCCCTAATACCAGTCTGCAACAAGATACTGCAAATGGCAAATGGCCTCCCCATGGACTCAGAAACGACGATTACCACCAAAACGAAAGCGGTGTCAGAACTGCCGAACCATTAGTTTCATCGTCTAATCAGTATTAAACTGAAGATAATACTCGACAGATTCCATTCTCAAGCAAAAGAGAGAATTGATGGAGAAAACGAAAATCGGATGTCTGAGAGCAGAAAGGAGAACTATTAGCAAATGTTCTATCTCAGCCTTCTGGGCGAGACACATTGTCGGCACCAGCAAGAACATGGACATCAAGAGAGCCTTCGGCAGAGTGTGACATAAAGTCTCATGAGCAGCCAGGAGGAATTATAACATCAGCGCAAACCTGGTCCGTGTTACTGAGCAATGGTATGATAAAACCACTTCTGCAGTCCTGTTCAATGGCCTCCCAGGCAAGTAGTTTAGGGGCACAGTTGCAATTAGCTTCGATGGATTCTATTTAAATAAAACAACGTCCATCAGAGAGAATGTTTCCCTTGTTTGTAATAAGAAGCATGTTTTTTTTTTTCACTTCAGAGGATTATTAACATCATACCTTATGGTATGTACAGAATGTGATGCTTTCCTTTCTTCTTGACAATATAACAACGAATGGGTATACCGATAAATACTAATTGTGTCCCTTTTGTTACAGATTTAGTTCTATTTTGTTACAAAAGAAAACTGATATTGTCTCTTCTTCACACAAATCAAACCGATGTCATTGAAAAGTGTATTTCATTTACTCGATATTTAGATGAACTTTCACTATATTGATAATGCTTACTGGTAATTGGTCAAATAAAAACAAAACAAAACAACCAAAAAAAAAAAAAAAAAAAAAAAAAAAAAGAAGCCTATGCCTCTAACACAAGACCCCGTTTCGCAATTTAAATTTATCGATATCTATGATATAAGAGCTACTAAAAGTTGTGGCATTCGATATGGCTTTTATGTGTTTTATTGTTAAACCTCCTTGATGGAAACACAAATGGTAATGTGATATCTCACGTTCCTGCTATATGGCAAAGGTGAAGGAATATGATGGAGTGCAAGAAGGAAGAAGAAAGGATGGGAAAAAAACATCATTGACTGGACCGGTCTTAGCTTCGAAAACAAATACAATAACTTGTATACCAAACTGGCAATGGGGAGTTGAAGGCAGCTCAATATGGTAAGAAACAATCTGGACGTTATCAGGGGTACCCCAACGATCTACAAGATAAAGGGACTAAACAACTGAATTGAAGGAACTACAGCTTCAACTATTTTGATACAGTACATACAAAATACATGGTACACACAAAGGTATGTGGCATTTGACGGTAAGCGATACGCTTATATCAAAGCCATCTCCTATGGTTACAAGACGTTCTACCAAGATGTGAATGGCAAAAGTAGTTCAGAGAAAATATCCATGGCTGTACATAACTGAGAGAGAGAGAGAGAGAGAGAGAGAGAGAGAGAGAGAGAGAGAGGTGACCGACTTCCCCTGATTTCAACGAGGGAAAAGTATGGGATGATTGAGAACATAAGTGGGATTAGAACGGCAAGATTTGATATTATATTCATATAATCCTGTACTTGCAGAAAGAGAGATTCGATATCATGTTCTGATAGATTCTGTTTGCCGTGCAAAAGTTCGTTTGTTGAGCAACTGTGAATATTGTGTGGTTGGTATCTGTTTTTGTAGTTTGCGTATATAGGCCAAGTAAAAAGGTAGTGGTAGTAGTAGTTGCTCTCGAATCCTCCGCAGGAAAAGGATGGACTTTCAATTATGTTTTTCCTGTATAAATGTGAGTTCAAAGAACTACATTCCAGTCTAAGGCGTGCATGTAATACTTGTCCCATACGCATACTGCAGCTGAAGTATCTCGGTGGCTTTCTTAGGTTCTCGTTCAGGCAGTATTTGAAAGCTGCCAGGTTCGTGGCAGATTTAATCTCATCAGAGACAGAATTCCAAGACCTGATAGTGGAAGGGAAAAAAGAATAATAATAAAGGTTTGAATTGGCATGAATGAATGCTCAGCATTTCTCAAAGTACAATTGGAAGCCTCTTTGACAAATGGGGAAACAAGCTCACGTAAGTATTTAGGAGTTGGTCAATCTATTGTTTTATAAAAAAGTTACCAGTTTATGTTTTTTTCTTCTGCTTATATCTCTTAGTCTATACTGTATAATTTTGTAGCGCCTGTAATTGTTCTTGTAGCCTCAATATGAATTGCTTTTAACTTCCTTTTATGTTTTACTTGATGAGTTATCCCAGACTGAGTCACATTACTCTAGTAATGGTCGGATAAAGGAGCTGTACATATTTTCTAAGGAGATTCTGCTTTTAATTTGAGAGCCCGCATTAGATTTAGTCCATGTTTTTTTTTTTTTTTTGTTGTTTTTTTTTTTTTTTTTGCAAATGGTACCAATATGATCAGCCTAAAGACAGGAACTGGAGAAACATATTCCTAAATGTTTGTGAGTTTGAGGTTTATTGATTTGTGTGTTATTCATTAACAGTGGCGTATGGATAGGTGAACCGCATATACCCTACAGCTCCAGTTAAATAGAGCCAATTCTTCCGATACCGAGGGACCTTTTATGGATTTGAATGTATGTATATCAAATGGTACAGTTTCCACCAAACTTTATGATAAACGGGACGATTTTGATTTTGATATAGTCTATTTCCTTTTTCTGGATGGCGTTGTCCCCCGGCGTATCTCATATGGGGTATACATATCTCAACTTATTAGATTCGCCAGAGCTTCTTCAAATCTTAGTGACTTAAACTGCCGTAATAAAGCCCTTACTGCTAAACTTCTTAGGCAGGGATATTGTTATTTTAAACTTCGTAAGGCGTTTTCGAAATTTTATCGCAGACACAGTGCCTCGGTAGAACATATAGCGTCTGTCTAAAAACACTTCTGCAACAAGGTATATCGGAACCAGAATTTTGAGGTGACTTAGTGTACAGATTTAGAAAAAATGTAGGAAAATCTAACTTTTCGGAGCAGTTCAGAAAGCTAATTAACCATTGTAAAAGAACTGGCTATAGCCTGGATATTATGCTGCAGACTGCATGCCTAGTTGTCAACCCAATCATTTTTTATGGCAATGCTTCACTCTTTAATTACACGACGGCGGTTCGGGCCTCAGACTCAATGACGGCCTCTTCGTAAATCTTTAACCAGTTGGTTGGAGCTTGACGATATGTCTTTGGCTTGGCCCGCCGAGGTTCAGCTATTGTATTTCATTTACTCTGGCGTACAGTAGAATTAGCAAAGAATACTCGTCTTTGTTTATCGTAGTGATTCATTTGATTTTCATGTTTTCGCTTTGATGCATTGACAGAGTTGGGAGCCTATATGCGAACCGAATGTTTATGTTTATGTATATCTGTATTAATAGTAGCATCGGGACCCAGGGTGAAGTTGGCTAGCTGTAAAAGTGCATTTAACCCCTTCCCCCCCCCCTTCCCCTCCCCCCCCCCCCCCGGTGGTTTACTCTCTGACCGTTCTAAGGCGGTGGTCCCGATGTTAGTCTTACTCTTTGTTGCTTTATTGTTTATTCTACGAAAGGACTTGTTTTATGTCTTAGCTTGTGTTATTTTGTTCTTGTGTTTTTCAATCCTTTTAGCATTGCGATTACCTTGCTTGGGGAAGAGAGATCTAATCTTAGTGCTTTTCGTACGTTTGTTCGATTTGCGCTTGTTTGGTTATGTCTGTTTCTTCTTCCTTTTAGTGTCTGGGAAGGGCTGTGGTTTGTAATTGTGACACTCCCTGGACTTTTCTCTTACTTTTTTTTGCTTCCTTAAAATATTCAACAATCAAGATGCTGAACTTCATGCGCCGCAACACCAGACAACATACATTCGGACATTTGCAAAGGTGTTCGCGCAGTCAATCAGAATCTACAGTGGATGCATATTGGATAGACAAGGATGCAAAGTCTTTTCATGCAGAAAACGGAATGTCTGGTCAGACTGCGCAAATGTGCAGGCTTATTTGTGTCTTCTTTGGGCGCACATATCAGACGGTACAAACCGTGACGTAGCTTGGAATTCCCATGTTTTGCATTGAAATTTCAGTATTCCTCGTCTGATGTAATGGTCAGAACGTTCATTGATTGATTTACTCAGATTGAGGTTCAGATTTTTCAGTACTGCCGTTCTTTCTCATATATTGGCCTTTGTTCTTTGCCATTGTTCATACACCTTTCTTTAAGCTTCATGGAGACCCGTCTGAATTATAAATTTCAGGGGACCAGATAAACATGGTATAATTTCCGCGATGTTGTATAGGTGAGACAACATCTGTGCCTTCCCATTTTTTACCTAGAAAACCAAGTGTCTTTTGAAAAAAAAGGAGCGAATTCTTTTCGTTTAGAGTAAACGCCTTCATCACATGGCCGTCAAGTTTTTCAGTGAAATTACCGATGTCATATAACCCATGTCATATAACCCCACGTGTAATAACACCTGCATGGCTTCCCATTGGTTAGCCTAATCACCCTTATTAATATTCGTATTACTCCGCTTATTGGTAGCAACCAAGACGGTGTCCGCGTTCGCCGATACAACTTTCGATTTTGAAACACATTCTGCCTTCAATTTTGAGATGATTTTGAGATGAACGATAAATGTCATACCGATGGGAGGGGAAGAAGCATCTCACAATAAGTATAATACAGGTACCAGAAATATTCATGGTGGTTAAAATTCGATGTTTTCCAGCAACATATTTGGAGGCACTTTCAACATCGATGTCGTCAAACAGTCAATGAAAAAGTTTTCACCTCCTCCGAAAAAGCATTGGAGGATAACATGACTCCGACAGTCAATAAATGTGTCAAATTAAAATCCAAACTACAGTTAAAATGTTTTGTGTTCTTTAAACCTGTCATTTACTTGGGTGTATCAACCACCGTATAAACTGTATTGACCAAGGCCAATGTCCTTTAAATACGACAGCTGATTTCCCTTCTGATTCTCAGTGACGTATGGACTCGCTGAATGACGTTGTTCAATGGAATATTTAGTTTTTAACTGATTTATTCAAATGAAACATTTATTAGCTGACACAAAAGTCATCATTCTTTCCTACATTTCAATGAAGTAATAAATGGCGTATTTATCTTGTTTCTAGTTATTTTCAGTACTTATCAAATGATATATGAATTATTTTTGTTGCGTGGTACTATTGAATCCGGAAGGACCATGTGATAAACAGACTCTTATATTCGTGGTTATTTAATATGAAATTTATGAAACTCGTTGGGTAATTCCGGTATTTTGCTCGCAAAGGCTCGCAAAATACCAAAATTACACAAACTCGTTTCATAAAATTCATATTAAATGACCACTCATGTAAGATCCTCTGTTTATAGAATAGATGCAAAATAGGTTTATCAGAGTTGTTCTCTCTGAAAATGAATCAATGACCCTTATATTTACGTCACCCTAATGAGCCAGTCATAAATTATCCTCACTTTCGGCGGTTATCCGTACTGATATAAAATGTTCTAACTTGAGTGAGATCGAAATTTTAGACTTGCAAAGAATTAACGATAAAACGATGCCAAGCATTCGCGCTAGTTAGCCAGAAAACCGCAGCTGCCTGTTACTTGATCGGCCAACACCTTTGAATAAAGAAGACGCTGTCCAAACTGTGCAGATGAACAGTTATGTCCAGAACTTCGTTGCGTTTGTTTGGCATTATACTCTCGCACTATAACATATAACATATAACTAGCGAACAGCGAATATACAGTGCATATACAGGCTGCTCAAGGGTGTGCTTTTTGTATTTTATCACCGCAGCAACGACACAGAATGTCGCGCAGTCCTAGAAAAGCATATACAAACAAAATTAAATCCCACTCACTTGCCATTCCCAATTATGTGTTTTTTATCGTCTCATCAAAGTTATTTAAGGAAAGCTTTATCAATTTTATCGTCGACACTATAAATTGGTCTCTAAATACTTTACCGGACTTAATCCACTTCTGCGACAAGGCCTATCGCCAGGTGAATTTTAGGGAGACGTTGTGTATAAGTTTTGAAAAGATGTATAACATTGTGATCATATAACAGTCCTCATCTTCGCATCATTATATGCCTTCATTAAAGGCTTTATCTGCGATTTATTTGTTGCATGTAATGACTCACGGATCAGCTAGAAGACCGAACAAATATATGTTTTTCACACAATGGAAGTTGAGGGCGAGGGTTGAGATCCGTAAAGCTAGTTTAAGCAACCCCCTCTTCTACCTAGTAATTCATTACTGGCCGGTCAAAGGCGGTACTTTCATTGTGGTTTTTGTTATAAATTTCTATGCAGTATTTCACATTCTAATGTTTTTCTTTGAAACATTATGTAGGTTTAAGATATGTATGTTAAAAGTCAGAAAGGATTGTCTTTGGAAACAAATAACACACAAAATTACGAAAATCGGAGACTCGGTTTGATTGAGTCTCATCATATGCAACATTGTGGTTTGCAAGGCTACATATGCCCCCTAGCGCTGGCTTAAGCGGTACAGTGGAACCTCAATAATTCAAAGTCCAAGGGACCAAACAGTTTTGTTTGAATTATTGAGACTTTGAATAATTGAGGGTTAAATGCATACATATATTTAAGTCGGGACTTCAAAATGATTTTGAATTATTGAGAATTTTGAATTATTGGAGTTTGCATTATCGAGGTTCTACTGTATTTGATTTTCAAAATAACCAGGATGGGCTCAATGATCCCAAAGGAAATAAAAGTAACCTGGACTATGATGATGTACGGAGAGACTTTTTACGGCCGCCACAAGTCACAACACCAGCTACAGTCGAAGTTAAGTTTGGGTTATAGCATTGCCACTTTGTCAGGAAAGAGTCGCCAACTTTGCTTGGCATCTGTTGATTTTGCGGCTGCTTAATTGTATTTGTCTGCCTTTCCCTTTTGAAGTTGGTGGCTTGATGTGGATCTGATTGTATCAATTCCTGAGTTCACTTATTTATTTTGTCATTCATTTTGTCATTTCTGAACGATGGTGAAATGATGCAGACAACAAGAAAAAACGCCATATAAAAATGAGATGGAATCAAACCAATGACCGATGAATCAGCACATGAGTGTCAATCGTGCGTATAGGCGTATTGGTCTGCAGGGATGTAAGGGTTAAACGAATTGATAATTCATTTACACAAATCAGTATTCAACACAATTTTATTTAGAAGAACAAATTCATTCGTTTAAACAAACTAAAATTCAAAATAACGAAACAGTGTTACGAAATGACGAAATATACGTATTTTAATGAATTAAAATAACGCGAATGTAACCAAACTATATTTAACGAGACAGAAAAGAAGAAAATTGGTCAATCATTTTAGATGCTCCATAGAAAGCGGACTTGCATATAGTCTTTCATTAGTACGATATATACGGATACAAATAATATTTAATAATAAATATATAACAAATCCTTTAAAATAGAGAAAACATCATGGCAAAGTTCCCGTTATGTGCTCTCATAAACATATCCAACTGGTCGAAAGCTCATCCGATACATGGAAGATTTCTTACTCGAAACCTGGGCTTTTTGTTTAAAATGCATAATATTGCATAATCCACTCATTATTAAATAATTCATTCATATATACTTAGGTATATTACATTATATTTATTTTCATAACTTCTAAAACAAAAGTAAATTCTATTAGGTTTTATTTGATGTAAATTACAGAGAAATACATGAACAGTACAACGTTGCCACAAATGTTAGAAATGCACCCAGTGCAAAAAGCAGATGGCACATATGTCTATTCTTCACTCATTGTATTATAGGCCAAACATATATATTTATAGCTAAAGTGCATATTTTGACGTATTCTAAGTAAATGTTATAAAGTGTTTGTCTCCTAATCAGACTTTTTTCTCCCAAATGAAAGAAATATATGGCCATTTGCATTTCTGTCAGAATAATGCATATTTGTTTAGGATAGAATTAATGGAAAATTTGTCAAATTACACTGTGTTTTAAGTTTCCTTTTAAATTCGAGTAGTGAACCTGTATACTAAACTGTGTGCAAAGGTAATTAATTAGTTATTGTCTTCCATGTGTACCTGTGTTCGAATGACGGAAATAGCGTATTAAATCGTCCGGGAGAGAAGATCTTTGCAATTTTTTTGCGTTGATGTGGATATTGCAATTCACATAAGTAGTCAAAAAATGTTCTCGTTTTCTGTCTTTCATACAAATTTCGACATAACTAAAAACAGAAGGAGCAGCTCTGTGTGTGATCTAGTAAGAAAACACACTTTCCGACAAGTGTTCCGAGCCAAACTTCAAATCAGTCGCGCAGTCTGATCAAAGTCTTCGTTTTTCGTATAAAGAAACATTTGCATCCTTGGCTTCATAAATGCGCCCAGTGAAGAAACTAATCGGACTGTAAAAATACGCAAATCTTCGCTGTGCCCATATATCCAAAGGCACGTTTTTTTTATGTCATCACGAAAACACGCCTATATAATTTTGACCCCCTTAAACCCCACTTTTATATAATAAAACTGGGGTTTATAGGGGTATACATTATTTTTCTTATTTCTGCTGAAAACATAGATTGTGGGTACTCGTTAGAACCGCCTCGATGAGGCGGTTCTAACGAGTACCCACAATTTATGTTTTCAGCAGAAATAAGAAAAAATATCAGAATTTTTTATCTGACAATTTTCATTTTTTTGATGGTAAAATTTTCTATATATTTGAATAGGCGTGTTTTCGTAATGTTGTAGCTATTTTTTCAGGCTATTTTGTAGTGCCTCTTCTGTTGATATATGGATCAAACATGTTTTTTCATGCATTAACATTTGTCAGGTCACGAGGGATGTGTTGAAAACCGAGGCCGCATAAAAAACTGGAACATTTGCTGTATTTCACGTTAGTTCTTGTTTCGCCTGTTCATTAGTGTCTCGCGAATACAATTTCCACCGACTATGCTGATCTCGTGGCGACAGCTGGCGTTCATTGTTTTTTTTTGTTTTTTTTTTTTTGTTTTTTTTTTTTTTGTTTTTGTTTTGTTTTTGTTTTTTTCAAAGTCTTCGTTTTTCGTATGAAGAAACATTTGCATCCTTGGCTTCATAAATGCGCCCAGTGAAAAATCTAATCAGACTGTAAAAATACGCAAATCTTCGCTGTGCTCACATATCCGAAGGTACGTTTTTTTTATGTTGTAGCTCTTTTTTTCCGACTATCGCTGAGTGCATCCTTTGTTAATATATGGATCAAACATGTTTTTTCATCCATTAACATTCGTCAGGTCACGAGGGATGTGACTTTAAAGCGCTGTTGACATGGTAGACAATGCAGAATGCAACCAAACTGTTCATTTTGCTCTTTGCTTGGGCATTTCTTTCCAGGTATGTGTGAATTGTTGCGTTGAAATTATGCAATGTGATGTGACTTAAAAGCGCTGATGACATGTAAAGAGTAGGGAAATCAATCTGACTCTTCCTTGCCCACTATTTGCTCGAGCATGTCTGTCCAGGTATGTTTCAGTTTGTGCGTTTGAAATTTTAATGTGACTTTATGCGGCATGACAAACAGTGGAAAATTCAATCAAACTTTACCTTCTATACTTTTTGCTCAGACCCTTCTGTCCGAATATTTAGGGGAAAAACGGTATTGTCCGAATATCTTGGGAAACAACGTTATTGTCATATGGCCACCTGGTAAAATGTTCAATTTATAACTAGAAATTTTCACGGTCAATCGGTCAGCCGATTACGATTGTTCGTCAAGGTGTAATATTTGTTTTGATACTAAAAATGGGAGACCCATAAACACCTGAAACATCTAAGGAGCGGTTGGTTATGGAGGGCGGTGAAATGTTTTCATTTCTTAAAATAACAAATTATCATGCCAAAACAGACCACATAATTTCAACGTCTATCTCTCAAGCGCGTAAAATATTTCCAAACCAGAACCGTATTTACCCTAAGTATTCAGAAAGAGGCCTAAGCAAACAGTAAAGACGCAGATCAGACGCCGCAGAACGCTGCATCTGGTCAAAGTCTAGACTGCCTGCCACTGATCCAGCAGTATTTAGACACATGAACAGGTAGTCAAGCAGACTTGTTCAAAGTTTAGTGCAATTATGGTAAGAAGTTCAGATGTCTGAATATTTAGGTTAATACGGTAAACGGGCTCTCCTGATATTCAAGAATGTTTGTTTTGGTGGTATAACATGCGTAATAATTGATGCGCAACGTAGACAAACAACCCTTTACCACATATAAGGGCAACAAATGTCAAGATCAGCCGATGCGTACGCGCATTCTTATCCCAGCATTGCGTCCTCGCTTATAGAATTAATTAACAAACCGACTAAAGTATACCGGCGGATAGATAAGTTCCTGATCAGACTAGGAAGAGGCACTGCCTAAGCTGGACCTTCTCTGTTCGCAATTCCCAGAAGGAGCTTTTTCCCACTTAACGATTTAATTACAGCAATTTGATTTTTATATACATTTGTTGGTCATTTCGAATATTTAACAGATAGAATTCAGACAGATTGTCGACAGATCAGACTAAGGTAAGCTTTAAACTGCAATTTATATACAATAAGGAGATCAACCATTAAAGTGCAACAGAAGATATGTTAAATTTTATTGTATGTTCAAGAATAACTAGGGCTCGACAGACAATCCTCGTGAAATGTCTTTAAGGGTGAGATAATAAAACCAATAGGACTTAACCGTTTCATCCCTGTGTTTTTTTTTTTCTGAATTCGATAACTGACAAAAACATAATTACCTGAAATTTGGAGAATGGGTTAGAGAATAATAACCAAAATTAATATACGTAGGATAAGCGGGTATTCTGAAAACTATTGATGAATCAAATGTTTTATCAATTGATTTGAAAGAATTGTGTTTGGTCGTAGGAAACACATATTGTGTTAAGCTTTAAGAACAAAACAATCACGTGATAATTCGCCTAATTATTCATACCGCCATATACCCTGGTTTTCATTATCTATTAACATTACTAAGGACTATTGTAAACTAAATCTTATCTAATTGTTTTGGTTTTCCATGTACCTAAACTGAAAGATATATATCGCGTGTTCCTCAGAAATTGGTGGCAAAAGTGATGTAAGTGGATAACCTTGTTTTGCCGCCGTTTTCCATGGATGGTTTCTGGTGACAGGAAAATGCATATCTATCTATTATTCAAATCTTTTGAAAACTGTGTACAACTCATAAAGGAAGGTATTTGTTCGAAGAGATGTCTTTTAATAGTAGGTCCTAATGAGGAGGAGAGTGTGCTTTACTTCCGTGCCTTCCGCATATGAAAGAATGAAAATGTATACTCGGAAATATGGAATAAGTATGACGAGTCTGGCCTGGAGTCTAATAAAACAATATTAGCCCCAAACCTATCCGCATATTAGCATTAGTAATTGTTGAGAATCTTTGATGGAAACATCATGAAAAAAAATAACATAAACTAATCTTTACTTCCCTCTGGACAAATTCATGATATTCTTCTTATTTTTCTCAGAAAATAGGGTAAGGCATTTCATGCAAACTGTTTCTGAAAAAAAAAAAAAAAAAAAAAAAATAAGGCAAAATTCTTATCGCGTTTCTGTTAAACATCTTGTACTTTTTGAAATTGCGATGACAATTTTTGTTTGCGGAAACTACTTGACTTCATCACGAAAACATACCTATACAATGTTGACCCCCTTAAACCCATCTTTTATATGGTAAAACTGGAGTTTACAGGGGTATACATTAATTTTCTTATTTTTGCTCAAAACATAGATTGTGGGTACTCGTTAGAACCGCCTCACCGAGGCGGTTCTAACGAGTATCAACAATCTATTGTTTTAGCAAAAATATGAAAAAAATATTAGATTTTTTTTATCTGAAAATTTTCATTTTTTGGGTGGTAAAATTCTCCATGTATTTGAATAGGCGTGTTTTCGTAATGTATTGTATTTGGTCTTCATACATTCCATACGAGGAATGTTTTACCCCCAGCATGCATTTTAAAGACTAACATAAGTATAATTGTATACGAATAAATCAAATGGAAAAAAAAAAGTCATAAATACGAACGGTCGAAAGGTGTCTGGTAAATTTTTAATGTGTCAATATTAAACGATATTGAAACATTTCCAAAATCAACGTCCTCTTACAAGTTTATCGAAGCAACTATCCTGGATCAGAAATTGGGCATGTTTTGTGTCAGTCCATTCCCATTAACTTTTTAATACATGACATCGAAAAAATAGGCGTGTTTGAAATACAGTTTGCATGCGTAATCTTAAAATTGGTTTCAGGCAGTAAATCAAGGTACGCTCCCTTGAATGCAAAAAAAAAAAAAAAAAAAAAAAAAAACAAACTCGGCATCACTTTTGTGCTTTATAGTTGCATACGCATATGAGAAAGTGAACATTTCTGTTTCTGTTTTGAACATCATTTCCTTCTTGTCTATGACGTAAATCTTAAAACGCAAGATCATCACGAAAACACGCCTATATAATTTAACCCCCTTAAACCCCACTTTTATATAGTAAAACTGGGGTTTACAGGGGTACATGTATACATTATTTTTCTTATTTCTGCTCAAAAATATAGATTGTGAGCATTCGTTAGAACCGCCTTGCAGAGGCGGTTCTAACGACTACCCACAATCTATGTTTTGAGCAAAATATGAAAAATATTTGAATTTTTTGTCTGAAAATTTTCGATTTTTCGGTGGTTAACTTTTCAGTATATTTGAATAGGCGTGTTTTCGTAATGTTTGTAAACTTGGAACTGGTGAAGTATCAAGTGAGCCTCCGCAGAAACATGCCACTTTTCGCCAGATGATATGTATATATGTCTGCTATACACATATACAGGCATGTTCAAACTGTCTTCTCAAATCACAATAAGTTGAATTACATGTCCGAACTGTCTACCTTTCTCAAAACATATCATTACGAAAACACGCCTGTTCAAATATATAGAAAAGTTCACCTTCAAAAACTGAAAATTTTCAAATAAAAACTTCTGATATTTTTCATATTTCTGCTCAAAAACTTAGATTGTGGGTACTCGTTAGAACCGCCTCGACGAGGCGGTTCTAACGAATACCAACAATCTATGTTTTTGAGCAGAAATAAGAAAAATAATGTATACCCCTGTAAACCCAAGTTTTACTATGTAAAAGTGGGGTTTAAGGGGGTCAAAATTATATAGGCGTGTTTTCGTGATGTATATATCTTTCCGACTGTAGGGTTAGCAATTTTCTTGTACTGGAGTCCGTAATAATATACCAAATTCTTAAGAATAAAGTTATGACTTGAATTGTTATCACTGTGTTTCCTATTACTATTCGTGAGTAACCAAAGACGTTATTGGTTCTAATCAAACAAAACTGTTTTAAATACTTTAATTTGAAAATAATCAGGCAGTGTTTGCGCATATGACAGTCATTTGTGACAATTAATTCGATTCTTAAATGTACACTTAATTAAAAAAAAAAGATGAAGTATTTAAAGCTTAATGTTAATTAAACTTCTACTTGCTAGAAGTGTTTTATTTAAAAATTATTTCATTATCTTTCGGACGGTAATTTGCAATCATATATTTGATGTTTTTTTGTTGTTTTTTTTTGTTGTTGTTGTTTTTTTTGTTTTTTTTTTTTTTTTTTGTGAAACAGTTTTGTGTCAAACATAGTGACCTGTATCTTACATCATTATATATATATATATATATATATATATATATATATATATATATATATATATATATATATATATATAGTTCATTATGGGTTCGTTGTTTTTTGTTGTTGCTTTTTTTTTTTATCTTTAAACAGTAGCATCAGTTACTCCGAATTTAAAACGATGTCACATATGAACCAGCCGGCATATTACACATGCAGTTTTCATCTGCTTTCCATCTATTTTTTTAAACATTATACAAAAAGGAAGTGTACCCAAGATGTATAGCATGCGACATCATCACAAAACATGCCTATATAATTTTGACCTCCTAAAACCCCGCTTTTATATGGTAAAACTGGGATTTACAGGGGTATAAATTGCTTTTCTTATTTCTGCTCAAAACCATAGATTGTGGGTGCTCGTTCGGACCGTCTCGTCAGGCGATTCTAACGCATACCAACAATCCATGTTTTGAGCAGATATATGAAAAATTTCAGAATTTTCTTATCTGAAAATTTTCATTTTTTTGGTGGTAACATTTTCAGTATATTTGAATAGGCATGTTTTCGCAATGAAACTTTGTCGTATATGATAACAACGAAGAAAAACGCTCCTTGGACGCAGAAAATGTCTGACCAGGCTGAGCGGATACACAGACTTCTGTGTTTCATAAATTGAAAGGGGCTGGATTTTCAGCCAGTTTTTTTTTTTAAGGGACCAGCTTCCGTGACTTTATGTGTGCTTTTTTGCACATCAGGCCACTTCCGACAATGGTCGACTCTATATATAAACGTGAAAACAATTACTCACAAACTGCAAACAGGAAACTATTTCCTTTTAGAATCGACCCCTCTAAAGGAGAGAGGCGAACATTTTGACAGAGTGGCTCCCTCGAAAATGTATCTATTCCCCTCAAGGGCTCTTTTTCATGTTGAGATTCATATATGTCGAAGTTTAGCTAAACAGCTATTGTAGGCTTTTTGACTATCCATCGGTTGTAAAATTGGTAGTACTGTTATTTTACCAAAATGCTATCCCAAGGAACACGCGTGCAGAACAACAAGCACAACTGAGTATATTACATGCATTTCTGTCAATGTTCTGAAGCCAACAGACTACATTGTATTTCTGTTAAAATCAAATTGTAAGCACTGGGCACGCATTACGAAAACATGCCTATTCTAATATACAGAAAATTTCACCACCAAAAACTTAAATTTTTCAGATAAAAATTCTGATATTTTTTTTCATATTTCTGCTCAAAACATAGATTGTGGGTACTCGTTAGAACCGCCTCGCCGAGGCGGTTCTAACGAGTACCCACAATCTATGTTTGCCGAGGCGGTTCTAACGAGTACCCACAATCTATGTTTGTGAGCAGAAATAAGAACAAATAATGTATACCCCTGTAAATCCCAATTTTACTATATAAAAGTGGGGTTTAAGGGGGTTAAAATTATATAGGTATGTTTTCTTGATGTGTATCAACATCTTACATTTGTATGTTTTCGTAATGGCCAGTTAGCGGACCCACTGAAAAGTTCAAAACTAGACAGAGTGTGGTAGGTTATATGATATGTCAGACGGTGCTGCGTCTTTGATATGTGTCTTTGATCTGACACATATTGTTTACCAGGTCTCCACCGCTGTAATGATGATAGGTTCTCAAGAGTACTGTCTAGGTTCAAAGCAGCCATTTAAGACCTGTAAATTTGTCCATATCCACTGCAGAGCTGTCTAACGTATACATTTTGACCAATATTGGCATCAAAATATGTAAAAAGGCAATAATTTTGTAGCTCTTGCTTATGGGACTTTATTTGTATAGAACCGTTACCGTGTTGGGCTGTTATATTGTGTTGTAATATTATTAACCCATTTATGCCGAATGAACTCTGCTACCACAAGTCTTTGGACAGGACATTTCCCAAATAGAAGGGGGTTTTGGTTGTTTTTTTTTAATTTCTACTATGTTTTATAAAAAATCTTGTATGTATTGCAAACAGCACAGACCCTAATTAGACGCAGCGTTCTGTGGTGTCTGATATCAGTCTGCACTGTTTCCCAATGTCTTTTTTTTTATGAGACACTAGGCATAAATGGGTTTAAGGTTTTTTTTTATAAAACCAATGTGTCACCGAATGCAATATAATATACTTCAGCTGAAAGATGTCCCGGGGTACAGACTGTCTGTTTGTGGTGGCAATACTTTGTTTTTTGACGGTCGCACGATCTGTGGACGGTAAGTTTTGGAAGATTCATTTGGGAGAATCGCGGCACACTGACAATTTGCATTTGACTTTTTGACTAGCAGTACCAATGTACATGTTTGTGATAAAGTTACTTCTTTCTTGTACGACTATAAAAGTACAAATGTCAAGTTATCTGTGGTGCGTACATATAAAACAGCGCCTGGTGTACATTATGTGTAGTTAGATACTGTAAGTAGATGAGCAAAATATGCAGATAGGCCAGACTGCATGAAATTCAATTTACACAAAAACAATTGCTGTGTGTACTCATAAGAAGCGCCACTGTGTTCTCAGGATATAGTGCCCTTTTCAGACTGAAGACACAATCAAATTTGAAAGTTCCATCTTCTACAGGTGTATTCATCACCTTAAACTGCATTGTCTTGTTCACATCTTGAATTAATTGGAAAAGGTACATAGAATTTAAATACAAGTTAAGATTGAGCCAGCGCACGACAAGATCTACGATAAAACCTGGGTAACCAGCAAAGACTCTGAAAACCTGTACATCCACCCAGTGTGGCAACTGTTCTCGTTTATTCCTCTTGCATATCCTGGAGGCTGTAGAAGGCACATGCGATCAGCGAAGACTCTGATCAGACTGCGCGGATGCGCAGACTGAACTGAGTCTTAGCTGGTCACATAGTCTTATTGTAGGTTTTGTCGTGCGCTGGCTCAAATATAAAATTGGCAGGCGTAATTTGGCCTTGAATTGTAATATGGAGCGTAATGTTAAGCTGTTCGGGTCCCGGGTAATATCATATCTACATTATTCTGCATCATTTGTTTATGTTTACATTTTCGCGCTTTGTAATATGTTAATACAATATTATAATTATATAGAAGTCCCGTCTTTTCATCACGAAAACAAGCCTGTGTAATTTTGACCCCCTTAAACCCCACTTTTATATAGTAAAACTGGGGTTTACAGGGGTATACATTATTTTTCTTATTTCTGCTCAAAAATATAGATTGTGGGTACTCAAGGCGGTTCTAACGAGTACCCACAATCTATGCTTTGAGCAGAAATATGAAAAATGTCAGATTTTTTTAGCTGGAAATTTTCAGTTTTAGAGGTAAAATTGTCTATACATTTGAATAGACCTGTTTTAGTAATGTTAAGACATGCCTTCGCAGCATATACAGAAAGCAAAGGCCAGGAGCAGCTTCACCGCTTACAAAAGCAAATTCTACTACAGCAGAATATGGTCGCCTTAAACTTTACCAGTACATTATAAGACATGTGTACGTTTTGTGGTCACATGACCTATAGCCCCAAATAATGCAAAGGTTTTCATTTAGCTCCATTGTAAGTGATAGTCGAATGACTTGATGTGCAAAAAACATCTCTGGTGACAAAAAAATATAGTGATGATAGTAAGGAAATATTACAAGCACCAGACACAGCCCTGCACGCGGCACAGAATGAAGTGATGGGGAACAAATGGTGATGAAACAAACGCCACTTAAGGGAACAGAAATGACCCGCTACTTAGAGCCGCATTAGAACGGTCAGTAGAAAAACCATTATGAGGGAGGAGTAGGGGACGGGGTTAAACCTGTTTTTCTCACGCAAAAATCCACCCTTATTTCTAAACAGTTTAACAATGTTAGCTTCACCGCACTCTTTAAACAGCATTGCCACCCTGGAAAGCTTACCTATTTCCCATGAATAATGGCAGACGAAATTTTAACATTATTTCGTATGTTCACAGAAAAAAAAAATCAAATTGTCTACAAAAGAGACAGAAGTTGAATGAAACGTCAAGTCGTATTTTGGGTAAATTTGAATAAAAGGTAGTTTATATATAATTTGTGACAAATACGATAAGTGTAAATAGTATGTCTAGTGTTGATTCGCCATATAGCGCTAAAGCTCAATTATATTGGCTACGCCATGCAAAACGTGTCCTCGGGCATATGCGGACAGCGAAGGCCCAGATCAGCCTTCGCATCCGCGCAGTCTGATCAGGGCATTCACTGTCCGCTAAAGGAATCACTTGCTACCACAGAATATATGAATGGAGAATAATGGCGGGTGATTCTTTGCGCATGCGCAGCATGTTCCAATCTGTGCATTTTGCACATGTTAGAACGTACTTTTTCGCTTGACGCAGCTCATACATGTGACGGAAAACCTAATCTTAGGCGGATGTGCAGGCTGAACTACGCTGTTTGCCTAATAGTAATCTGTAAATTCGCCATTTTATAGCTGCGGATATGTACGCCGGCCGAAGATCGAGATCAGCCTGCGAATTCGCGTAACCTCAGTAATTAGAATCTTCGCTGGGCTCATTATGGATAGCTACGGATGCAAAATTTATTCATGCGGATCACGTAGACTCTGATCAGACTGCGCGGACGGATGCACAGCCCGAAAGTACGTTTTTTGACGTTGCGCCTCACTTCGTTTATTTTACACTCACAGTGACCTCGTTGACATGTAACACTGACAAAACTATCGACCTTACTGTAACCGGCGCCGAGAGCTACTATGTTAGCATTGTTGGCTGTGCGGAGGAGCAACAGATCTCGGGAGGTACAGCAACGTTATCAACTTGCAGTCTAACCTGGGTAGGTATCTATTCTGGGTATTTTTTTATGTTTGAGGTAACCATTACGAAAACACGCCTATTCAAATATATTGAATATATTACCACCAAAAAAATTGAAAAGTTTCAGATAAAAATTCTGATATTTTTCATATTTCTGCTCAAAACATAGATTGTGGGTACTCGTTAGAACCGCCTTGCCGAGGCGGTTCTAACGAGTACCCACAATCTATGTTTTGAGCAGAAATAAGATAAATAATGTATACCCCTATAAACCCCAGTTTTACTATATAAAAGTGGGGTTTAAGGGGGTCAAAATTATATAGGCATGTTTTCGAGATGTATTCCGGGTAATTTTATCTTATTTATGTATTTATTTGTCCGGAAGCAGGAAATATTTAAATAGAGAGTTTAGATAATTTATCACGTTCGAACAGAATTCCGTATTTATCCTAAGTATTGGGACACCTTATCTACTTACAATACTTGTCATAAAATTTGAAATAGTCCATTCTACTACCCGTTGTTGTGTCTGAAATATAGATGTATATATGGCAAACAAATTAGACCCTGATCAGATGCCGCGTTCAGCGGCGTCTTATCTGGGTCAACACTGCAACGAGCTGTCTGTCCCCATGCTTAGGGTTATTACGATATATGGTTTCTGCCAGTAAATTTACGGCATCCGAACATCATCCTGGTCAAATGCAGGCTGATTTGTACCATCGCTGATATCCCGAGATGTCTGACTCTTCTATGTTATGCATATATCCATTCATAGTGATAATCGGTTTATGTTTCCCTGATTGCTATAGGTGTCCGATGACCTGGGGCTTCTTGTTCCCAGCTCTATTACGGCAAATAGAATGTCACAGGTCAACGGTGACCTGTGACTGCTGGTTTCAATATTTTCTTGCACGTTATACAACTGGGAACGAGAAGCACCAGGTCATTGGACAAGGATAATATAATTTATTTGCAATTGTTGGATCATAATCTACGATATCAAAGATGACGAGACTTCTTCCCTAAATACAACTCATCATTCGTACAGCATTTATATTGACATGAATCGTAAAATGAATTATGTTTAGAGTGCCAAATCTGTTAGGGCATCTTAACTCCTAATTATTCTTGCTCTAAAAATTGCCAAAGTCTATTTTACTACATTTTAATGTATCTAAACATAATTGCGGGATGGAATACAAATAGTGAATACCCTGATTAGACGCCCTCTTCTGGGGCATCTGGTATGGGTTTACACCGTTTGCTCGTGCCTGTCCTTCCAGATAATTAGGGTTATTACAGAATACATTACCATCTCAAAAAAAAAAAAAAAAAAAAAAAAAGAGAACTTTTCGGCAGGAACACGTTCTATTAGATTTTCATAATTTCATAGGAGCTTTTACAATATTTCTGAACTCTATAAATTATGCGGAAAAGAAACAAAACAGTACTCATAGTACTCCATAATCTATTTACAAAGTGTTAACTCTAAATTTCCGGACAGACAGGCCCGAGCTTATAGTGCAAACCATGATCAGACAACGCAGAATTCGGTTTCTGATCAGGATCTAAACTTGTAGCAACGCATCATACAGTTTAAACACATCAACGTATTAAAATGAACACGTTCGATTTCAGGTCATATATGGTAAAGAGTTTAAGTGTCCGAATATTTGGGGTTAAACCAATATCTGAGCCACGTCAAGCTAAAACTTGCTTTCAAACATGCGCAAAATGCGCGGATTCACATCACTCTGCGCATGAGCAGTCTCACCCGGTATTTGCCCACCACTGAAACATTGTATAGTATCCAGTGATTCAGTTTGCAGACAGCGAAGGACCCGAGCAGAATATGCGGATGTGAAGACTTATTTAGGTCTTCGCTGTCCGCGCATGCCCGAAGACACGTTTTCGCATGGCGCGGCACATATAAGCGAGCATAATGAAAACATGCCTATATAGTTTTGACCCCCTTAAACCCCACTTTTATACACTGATTTACAGGAGTATACATTATTTTCTCTTATTTTTTTGGCTCAAAAACATATCTTCTGGTCAGAACGGTTCTAACGAGTGCCCACAGTCTGTGTTTGGAGCAGAAATATAAAAAAAATCAGAATTTTATCTAAAAAAGGTCATATTTTAATGGCAAAATTTTCAGAATATTTGAATAGGCGTGTTTTCGTAATGGGTGACTCAGGAATGGAGTGGTCGTAGTATCAGAACTTTCTTGTTGTACGATGTTCCGTGCCAAGTTTTACAAATAAAGTCAATAAATGTTAAATGGATTTTTTTGTACGATATATGACGTCATTACGGTTTGTCATTAATGTCTGATGTAACATTGCACAAGACCATGTCGGACGCCGCGGGTGGTATTTCAGTAGAAAAACAAATGACATTGTTATACAGAAACTGAACTAAACGAGATCATTTCAACTGTGCAAGAGGTTCGTGATGAAAGAAAGCTACAAGTGAACCGAGATACAGCTTTCTACGATAGTTCATGCGCGCCCAGCAAAGACTCAGATCAGTCTGTGCGTCTGCGCAGTCTGGTTAGTGTCTTCGCTGTCCTCCTGAAGAGGCTTTTGAGCATTGACTACCCGCAGAATGTCCCGTGAAGACTCTGATTAGACTGCATTGCAGCATAGGCTGATCTAAGTCTTCACTAGACGCACATACCATCTTGTTGGAAATGCTGTGCTCCGGATCAGTTAGCAGATGGACTGCATCGTTCTAGGCTGGGAGATATCCATATAAAAGTTGAACCATTACGAAAACACATTATTCGAACATATAGAAAATTTCACCTACAAAAAAACTGAAAATTTTCAGATAAAAAAAAACTCTGATATTTTTCATATTTCTGCTCAAAACATAGATTGTGGGCACTCGTTCGAACCGCCTCGGCGAGGCAGTTCTAACGAGTACCCACAATCTGTGTTTTGAGCAGAAATAAGAAAAATGATTCATACCCTGTAAACCCCAGTTATATAATCATTTTTGGCAACTTTGTTGTCTTGCCACTTTGCTTTTGTCCATTTTCCTATCTCTTTGCGAATTTTCCCACCCTTTTTGCTTGGCCTTGACTGTGTGCCTGTTCAAAAATATCGGATTTGCTTGGGTCAGTTTCTTGATTTTTTTTCGGCATTGCACTGCTTCTAGATTACCGTAATGACTGACCTGAGTCTTTGCTGGGCGCACATGAAATATCATAGAAAGCTGTACCCCGGTTCATTTGTTCTATATTGTAGATTATTTTCATCACGAATTCAAGGACACTATGAATCAACAATATTAATATTATGTTTTGCCTATCAATGAATACAATGGTGATGGGAAGCTTGTATATTTGTGCAATGGAGGGTCGTTTGGCGACAATTAAGCCAAATTAGGCAACGGACGTCAAAAATGTATCTAACAAATGTATGTATCCTGAGTACGCACCTCCCCATAACCTCAACCGTGTTAACTCCTAGAATAACTAACAAAAACAATCATATAATAGGTTATCATGATATTTACTCATGTATATAATACCATATAGCTTTATAACTGTAAGTAAAACGCTATGCCTTATCTACCAACAGAACACACAGTATGTGGTGCAAATCTATGAGAATCCGAATGTGTATATGGCGTCAGACTATTCTACAACCATCTCATGCAGCCGCCGTATCACCAACATTACTGTGTCATTCACAGACAGGTCCTTTAGGCCAACCGTTGGGTAATAACATAGATTTTTGCACTGCTACTCAGCTTTTAACATAAGCTCGCTATAGCAATAATTTACCTTATGGGATAGAAGAGAAAGTATGACGAGACTTTATGCAATACGATGTAAAGAGTCGATGAGGATTACATATTAGGACATCCATAAATCCTGGCTTTACTCTAGAACCACATATGATGCCAATCATTCGAAAAGAACCCTTACATTGTGTATGTCATATGCGGGCAACGGAGGTCCAGATCACTGGTCTAAGTATTCACGTAGTCTGATCAGTGCCCTTTGCTAAAATCTTAAATGACCAATGGACACAAGAGCATATATCGACAGTCAGAGAAGGTTCTGATCAGAGAATCCAAGCAGTCTGATCTGAGCATTCGTTATTTGCATATAGTATAAGGAACCTTTGCGTACGTGAGGCATCATGAAACATTGATAGATGTTGCCAAACTATACCATAAGGTGGCTTTGTCTTTCCCGCTTCACCTGTGTTATTTCGGATGTGGAAAAAATCAACTCATTTCAAGTGCAGCTTTGTAGTTCACATTTAACTCTTTCACCCCTGAGTTTCTGACGTGGACTCTTTCATTTTTGAATTTGGACATCCATTGTTGTAAATAGGGTTGTCATTCAAAAATCAATCCCGCAATGGGAAACATTGTAGATCCTGATGATACCCGCTAATTAAGAGCCATCTCATTTAAATCTACACTGTTTGCACAGTTATATTTTTGTTTTGTCTACATGGTTGAAAGAGTTAAATGAACTGTCTTGAGGTCTATACAGCAAATAACAACTCTGTAGATAGACAGCTCATCGTTTCGACGTCACAAAATGAAGTCATCGCGACGTTGTGTGTCTTCTGGGAATACTCGTGTAGACAGTTCATGGATGTACTATCTTGGTCGCATTTTAGTTAGTTTTTTTCCACAACTGAGCTCATGCGTGTTAACAATTGCATGTAGCAGAGGGGATCAGAAAAAGAAAACGGTTCATTTTCAGCTCTTATAGCTCATGCCACTGCGAAAGCTAGTTGTTAGTTATCACATGAACTTTTAAGTACACTATAAGGCAATTTTACAAACTCCAAAATCCTTCAGATAACAAATAGAAACACGAAATAATCAAAATTACATATGAATTTGCGGAAGGTTTATTTGAGCAATTAGTATTACAAAATAAGCTTCATATTCTGTTTGAAACAAACCAAATGTGAGCACTAATTCTAATCATATGTTATACGTATTGTTTCCTTTTTCATCCTCCCGAGTGCTACATGTAAACATATTTGAGCCGCAACGTCAGAAAATGTATCTGCGGAAGTGTTCGCCCAACGAAGACTCTGATCAGCCTTTATTCACGCAGTCTGATCAGAATTATCACTGAGCGCATTTTGGATAGATAGTCAAGGATGCAGGGTTTCTTCGTGTAGACAACGAAGACTCTCATGAGAATGCGCAGATGCGAAAGCTGATTTGAGTCTTCGCTGGGCGCATATGTCAGTATTTCTCACTTTGCGACACATTACATTATATCAAGTAAAACATACCTTTATATTTTTGACCCCCTAACACCCTACTTTTATATAGTAAAAGTGGAGTCTACAGGGGTATACATTATTTTTCTTATTTCTGCTCAAAACATTGATTGTGGGTACTCGTTAGAACCGCCTCGCGTTAGAACCGCCTCGGCGAGGCGGTTCTACTGAGTACCCACAATTTGTGTTTCGAGCAGAAATATGAAAAATATCAGAGCTTTTTATCCGGAAATTTTCAGTTTTTGGAGGTTAAGTTTTCTATATATTTAAATAGGCGTGTTTTCGTAATGATAATCGTAGTCAATGCATAGATACGTCATACGTCATTTCACGCTGTTACTCAAATTCAGGAGGAAAATGAAAACAAAATATAAGATGTCAACGAGTTGTAATTAAGAAACAAGTAATGATATAAAAGTAATCATATCCACTGGTTAAGATTAGGTCTTATGTATTACTTAACTAAACAGATCTTTCTCGTATATAGTTCTTAGGTGGTTAATTCTTCTGACTTAATTTTGCGCATTTAACACAATACTCTGTTGTTTAAAATGGGTAAAAAAAAAGAAAGAAAGAAAAAATAATGACTTCTGTGATATTGGGTAGTTTAAAACCTGCTTGACCTGGTATTTAACCCGAGTAAAGATTAATTTATTTTAGAATGCAATGTCGTAATCATTTGTGTCTGTTTTGTCTCGGTTCTCTCACAGAATATTTGAGTTATTATGGCACTGGCATTTATCTTCACTTTCTAATAACTTTGATTCCCCCCCCCCCCCCCCACCAATACCACCACCAGCGTCACCACCACCAGTGTGCCCCCTCCACCCTCGACACACATACTAAATAGTTTGTCTACTGATCGTTCAAAGACCTTGATTGCATTTATCCTTTGTTTGTGCGTCTTTGGTTTTATAAGTGGCGTTTGTTCTGTCATTGTTTGTTCCTCATCTCTCCTTCCTTTGGTGCTTTGGGAAGGCTGTGCTTTGTGATTGTGGTATTTCGTATTTCCTGAGTATCCTTACTTATATTGTTTTACTTTGTCCAGGCACTTTGCGAAAAAAAAAAACTACGTTTGTTAACCCAAATATGGTTCATACTCGTAGCTTTGCTTTCTTCCTTAACCCACTTAGGTCGAGTTGACATTTCTACATAACGTTTTAGAGCGGTTTATTTCCAATAGAATGGTGTTTTTTTAAATTCATGCTTTTAATGCAAACAGTATGGACCCTGGTCAGACGCCACCTTTTGCGGTGTCTGATCTGCGTCTGCATTGTTTGTCCGTTAACTTTTTGGGGATTTCCCGGCTAAAATGGGTTCATTGCATAACAATGGCTCGGTCCTCGGATTAAATGACGGTTCCTTCCTCAAGTGGTTTCAGAAGTTTTTACCTGACTGTCGATGTCTGTGGTCGGGCCTACTGCCGTCATCCTCGTGGTTTTCTTTTGATTTGGCTTCAGATAGCCATTGAGCCCTCTACTTCGTTTTATTGTAGTGTTTGTGGCTATATTCCATATCCGTGGTATTTCACAGATGAAGTGGGGGACCTCTACCTGACTAAACACATATTTGTAATTTGGAGTTGCACCAGAATTAAGACGAAGATTTGAGGAGGTTCCCCTGTTGCAGTGCTTCTCAGTTTGTGCGTCGATGGTTTCATATGTAGAGTTTGTTTCGAAATTGTATTGTTTGTTCCCCTATTAGTAGCTTTTTCTGTTGTCTATTCCACTTCCGTTTCTCTGTTCGTGTTTGTTCTCCTTTCAATCGACGAGAAGTTAATTAAGGACGAACAACATATTCAGTTTGTCAAGTTTGAGGGAAGTATTAAAAAGAACCAGCATTAGTCCAGCTAGCATTCTTCATAAATCTATAGCGGGCCGTTATCGGCCCGTCAGCTACCTGACGGACCGATAACGGCACGTTATAGATTTATAAAGAATGCTTACTGGGAGCTTTCTACATTGGATTGGTTACCGAAGCTCTACAACAGGCCATATAAAGTTTCATCGCAAACTCAGTTCATGTGTATTTCATAGCAATTCCCGTTTTCATTCGCTACCACTATTTTTTTTAAATGTCAACGTCTTACTTTACTGTTATCAAATTATGTAATTAAAGATCTAGTAAAAACATTTTGGGTCATCTAACTTTCTGTTGGGTTTTTAAATAATTGACGTCAAGTGGACTCTTCTACCACAATTCCTTGGATTGGTCTATTTCCAATAACAGCATGTCTGGTTAGTTTTCATACTTACTATGCATTTTAAAAATTCCTGTATTCAATGCAAATATTGCACACCCTGATCAGAGGTCGCGTTATGCAGCGTCTGATCTGGGTCCGCACTGTTTCCCAATTACTCGTTTATTAGTCTCCAGAAGACGGGTTAAATACACTCGACTCTAAGTACTTCCGCGCGCCTAGTGTGGCTACACACACATGCTTTTTCTACACTTAATTGCATTGTCATAGAAACCGATAAAAGATTATTTACTTTGCTGTGCTTTGCGATCTTTTGCTGCATGTACGTAAATCGAATTTAAATTATGGTCGTCCAACGCATGGCTGCCCACATTACTGTCTGATTTACTTTCGTACAGTCACGCTTTGTTGTTCTGAAGCTAGTATCGTGGTCATATTCAGTTGCTACTCACCATTACAAAAATATGCCTTTCCAAATATATAGAAAAGTTCACCTTTAAAAACTGAAAATTTTCAGATAAAAAAGCTCTGATAGTTTTCATATTTCTGCTCAAAACAAAGATTGTGGGTACGGCAAGGCGGTTCTAACGAGTTTCCACAATCTATGTTTTTGATCAAAAATAAAAACAAATGTATACCCCTGTAAACCCAAGTTGTACCATATAAAAGTGGGGTTTAATGGGGTCAAAAGTAATAAGGCATGTTTTCGTGATGCTTTGCTATTTCTTTCTGTTTTTTCTTTGTTTTATTTGTGTGTTATTGTATGTAATACGGAGAATAGCTGAACCTAAGGTGACGATTCAGTGTCAGTAAAATCTATGTAGTCCCCTCCCCAACGAACTTTTACTACTGGCCATTTAAAGGTGGTGATTCTAGTGTGTTGTTTGTTCTCTGTAAGGAGTCTGAGTCCTTTTCCGTGTTTTTTTTCCCTGTTTGTTGTCTTAGTGTTGTGTATGGATTGACCTTGCTAAGGAAGAAAAACCTGGGCCCAGTTGTTCAAAGCATCGTTAGCTTAACGAGTTCGTTCGCGGTCATAATGTTAACTCTTCTAGTAAGTACAATATCTAATTCACAGGTATTTTTGCTGAAAAAATGTGAAATGCAAAAGCTACTTACATTTTGTTAGCAAAAATATTAACATATATGCCATCTATATTTAATGATCAAAGTTTTAACGATACGTTAACTAACGACATCGTTAGTTTTGAACAACTGGGCCCTGGTGTCTTTACTTTTCTTTGGTTTGTAAATCAAACTGACGTTTGTCGTAGTTTCTTTACTCCTGCTCTTGCTCTGTGACTGTGTTCTATCTGGACATCTGCATATAAGTCCGGATTACATTGAAAAAAAAAACAACAAAAAACATTCGTAACCTTCCTTGTCATGGTAACATGTTTATTTTTTACTTCTGAGGATCATAAATATAATACCTCATGGTGTGGTCAGAAAGTTTGTGATACCCTTTCCTTTCTTCTTGGTAATAATTATATTAGTTTGGTAGTAAATTATGCAAATAAACAATGGGTATACCAATTGGCACTAATTGTTCCCATTCTTCCCTCTTTTTGCCGATTTCTTTCTGTTGTGTCTCATAAGAGCCTTTATATTGTCCCTTTTGCGCGAAACTCAGGCCGATGATATTCATCTGCTCGATATTAAAATGACTTTAGTACCACTGACAATGATTATTTCCACAAGAAATTCAGTCAAACTAAGGGAAAGCCTCTGATACAGATGCCCCGTTTATTCAATTTCAAATGATATGATCTGAATAAAATTTGTGAACAAAAGGGATGACTTTGATTTTTTTATTATTAACATATTCGTTTTGTAACAGCATCTGATCAAGTCAGTGACATTCATAATCGGTATAAACTTCTAACTTGTAAATTGCTAAAACATGCACATCGACCATATGTGACATATCTGCACTCTTAAGTGATTTTAGATGTCCCATGAGAATTGTTTAGCTAGTTTTCATTTTTTATTTACTTGACATCAGTATTTGCATGCATCTGAGAAATGTAGGTGTCTACAGATATTCATTGTACATTTTAGCTAGCCATTCATGTGCTGCTATGTCTTCATAAGTCTCGTTGTCTAATACCACAAAAATGAATATACGTGGGTCATCCATTAAATAGCGATACCTTTTTTATTTATTTTTTTTTTATTTTTGTATATTAAAGCCTCTGCGTGGCCAATCTGGTGGCACATACAACAATGTGTCCCAACCTTTTCTTTTTTATCTGACTGAAGACTTTTCGTTGCTACAAAGGAACGTGGATACAAATACCCTGACGGGGTCATCATGGTTACTGGCACCTACTTCTAAATGCAAAAGATGCATAGTTCTTTACATAATCATATTTCAAACAATTTAAAAATGTTGCAAAAATCACTGAATCTAGATGGCAAATCATGAGGTATCTTTGAATGTCTGAATAAAAATATGAAATGTAGCTGAATCGAACACATAAAATGTCTACTTAATGAAATATCTTCCGTAAAGTAATTAGAAATTTTGCTTATTAACGATGGTAGCATTTCCCAGTTACAGTGTAGTGTTCATATGACAGCAAACGATTCTCTTTATTTGTTGGTCGACACTCGTAGAACCCATGTTCTCTTTAAAAACGACTAACCATTGCTGTTATAATAAAGGTCTTACTACACTAAAAGAAACAGGCGTTTGGGCATAGACATAGACGCTTATGAGTGACGTGAACATTGAACGGACGCATTCTAGACGCATATGCTCTTTGACTAAGTGAAGATAAACTATAACTAAACCAGTGTTTGAAGAACATAAGCTGATGATGTTTTCTTTCTTTATCTAAAACAAAGACTGTGGGAACGCATTAAAATTGTCTTGTTGAGTCTATTTTAAGGTGTCCTCAGAGTATACATGTTTTGAAAGAGAAGTTTTGATAGAAAAGTAGACATGATTTCGTTTTCAATATGCATCTTAGTTTGAGGTCATGGATGGGTTTATGTCAGTGAGGCAATTAGGTTTTTACACGGGTAACACTGTAAATAAAATATATATAATATATAATAAAAATATATAATAAAAGCTTCGTATTTATTTTGTATCTGCCTTATAACCTTAATTAAAATTGCACATTGCACATTTGGAAAAGTTGCACCAAATGGTTTTCAATGAAGATAGCAATTTGTTCTAGTTACATATGCTTGGTTTCCCTACTTACCGTAACCATTCGGACAAAACTGGCCTGACTTTATTTTAGCTACTTCCTCAGGTATTAACCCTTGTCATGCTGAATAAATTAAGATGCCACGTCCACCTCTTATTTCCAACCAATCAGATTATTTTATCCGGGTTTTCTATAGAAATTCACATATCTAATGACAAACAGTGCAGATTCAGATCAGTTGGCTTCTTCAGAAGCCAACTGATCTGGATCTCACTGTTTGCTAAGCTGGGCATGTCGTGTTCAGCAAGAGAAGGGTTAAAATCGCAAAATGTCAGGACAAATCTGGTAGAGAGTTAAAGGGAGTGTATACACTTTAAAAAAATACAACTCGATAAAAAATTTGCTACCTTCTGAAAAGCGATCTTCTCTTACAGGAAAACAAGGAAGCAAATTACATTCGAACCTCGTTATCACGAACTCGCTTATTTCGAATTACCGCTTACCTCGAAGTGAAAATCTGGTCCCTGTTTTAACATGAAACTATGACAACAGGTAACAAAATAATGTGGAAAAAGAGGAGAAATTGCTCCTAAGGAGCAAGAGGAGAAATTGCTCCTAAGGAGCATTTTTTTCCATCTTTTCCACATTATTTTATATATAAATTTCTAACTTCAGGAGTCAAATTACATATTCATTTGTTAAATGTGGTTGTTCAATGTATTGTTTTCCTCACTCTCTCCTCCGATATGTCGATGTACGGTTATCTCGAAGTGTTTCAATGAGTCCCTTGGAATTCGAGATAACGAGAGTCGACTGTATTTCCATTTAGAGATGACTCCTTTACAGACTCGGTGTGCAAGGAAACAAGCAGGAAGTCACAAACCTTGTCTCAGTTTTTAAATTATCGAAGAAATTTACTAAGTGTATCCAGTCCCTTCAGAGTGTCCGAATATTTATGGTACATACGGTATTCCTCTTAATTTAGGGTACTAGCTACATAGTTCAAGTATATTCAAACCAAGGAGTATTTACCGATAGTGATTACTCAGAAGGACTTAAATGCGTTCGGTCGACCAGCGAAATAACAGTCACAGTGCCGGATCAAACTGTTAGGTAACACTTGTCTTTGCATAATTATGCCCCTGAATCTTGCACATGTCATCTTCAACATGGCTGAAAATGCAGGCTAGTCGAGTTTCTAAATCTGGTTTAATCAATATTTTTTTTTCGATTTGTCCAACAAAATAATATCAATCAGCTACAACTAGCTCAAGAGAGAGAATCGGGACGGGAAAGAAAGAGAACCTAGACCTGAATATGCATACAAAATGTACAAACATGATACAATATGGAAATACATGAACTTCATTTAAATAGTGTGTAATTTCAGAATGGTAATATTGACATAATATTCAGCCATAATGTAAGCTTATAAATTATTTTAATGTTGTCAATTTGATCGGATCGGATTTTTTGCATTGTATCGTTTATCACTAATTTACTTTGTGATTCCGATAACAAAATTACATAAAGAGTTCTTGACCTTAGACCGGCTATATACCCCTTCCCATCCCCCACCCCAGGGAAAATTTAGTACACTATAATTTTGTAAAACTATATTATATATATTTATAAGAAATAAAATGGCACATGTTAGCCCTCCGTTGCTAGGGGCGTTTGTATGTAACAACCATGTTATCAACGTTACGCTAAGAAACTTTGCTGTAAATACTTAGTATCAGTATTCTTACCTACTAAGACGCTATTTGTTACCAATGCATGTGTATCTATAGAGACAGGTATCGTAATATGTTCAACTGTCAATACACCTGTATTATACCTGTTACATACGTTACTAAAGGTCATAATCCTCACATATAAGTTTCCTGATGCAACGTTTGGACGACAATGACCAGTCAGCGACTTAAAATTTAATCCAATGCTGTTTTATAATAGAAACACGAGGCATCCTCGTCTGTACACCAAGAAATGAAAACAAACCAGCTTGACTGCGTAGACGACATAAGGAACGATAGTTACTTTAAAACAACCTGAACTTCTTTTAGTGGATTTTGTTGCTTTGTTACTACTAGGCTTTACGACAAACGGGATGACTTCAATTTTCCCATTATTAACTTTCCATTCCTGAGCAGTAATATCCCTTCTGCACCAGGATACGGCATTTACGTTTCACAGTTAATCCTTTATGCCACAGCCTGTTCAAATTATCAGGACTTCATGGAGCGTGGGAAAGTGCTCACTACAAAGTTGTTGAGCCAGGGGTATCAAAAAACCAAATTGGTAGCAACACTTAAGAAGTTTTAAGGGAGACATCATGATCTGGTCAATTCCTGCAATGTAACAGTTTCCAGAATTGTTTCTGATGTTTTTGCCAATGACGCGCCATAAGTGGACTTCCCAAATACCGGACATAAGCTTCTACCGACATTTCCTTAGTTCAGGCCTATGGGCATGGTGGGCGAAGCTTGCTTACCAAGTAAGGCTTACTATTCGCGGACGCCTGATTACATTCTCTATACTGGGGCCTAGGTCTGTTGGTCTGAACATTCTGATGCGTCATTCGTTTACGGATTTATGAGTTTGGATTATGGCTTAGGTACCATGACCGCAACTACTTACAATATGTTTAACTATTATGACTGGTATAATGCATTTTAGGCTATGAATAAATGCTTTATACGTTTCTCAGTGTTATATATGTTACTTTTTAGTGATTCTTTATCTACATTGTATAAATGGCTGTTCATACTTTATACATAAAGGCGAAGGGAATTTAGCTCTAAAATTCATTTAAATAACAAATATAGTACATTATTTTTCAGATTCCCTTATAGTTTGGTGAATTTAAGTGAAAGAAAGACGCTCGCCAGTCTTCCGCTGGTGTATTCAAATGATAATTTGATCTTAAAAACAGTAAATTATACCCTATAACAAATACAGATATATTCCCTTTTCATACATACTTACATAATATGAACTCTTCATTGCTTTTGCTGTATACATAAATCAGATATTCTAAAACTTAAATCCATCAGGACTGCCAGAAATGTTGCACACTTAATACTGTTACACACGTCATATGTCAGTTTTTATGTTTGTTTTTTTTTTTTTCGTGCTGTGATATCAGGCCACTGTTTCCTACAGACAGTGTTTGCAAAAGAAATTTCTTTAGTACAGCCCCATTAATGAACTTAATGTATTTTTCCTAGTATCAACTCAAAAACATGAATACAGTGAAAAAACATTCTGATGGCACAAATTCTTCAAGAAGAACGATTTCATTATAAGAGTTTACATAAAAATGCTGTGCTTGTAACATCACACATATATCAACACAACATTGCAATTTTAAGTCGTTTTTAAGATGCAGCAAAATACACAGCGTGCACACTCTGGCACTATTCATTTGCCACAGTATGTAAAATAAAACGCTTTAGGCTGGCTAGTAGACAGTTTGCTTCAATAAAATCTGCTTCATTATGAAATACCATGTAAAGTACAACACATGCAGGCCAGTCATACAAAATCTGATTTGATGACATTCACTTTAAATAAATGTTTACTATTATGTATCATCTATATTGTGATAAGAAAACCATTGTAAAATATGAAATGTTACAAAGGTCTTTAAATGTTTACTATTATTTATCATTTATATTGTGATAAGAAAATCATTATAGATATGAAATTATGCACAGGTCTTGTAATTAATACCTTTTTAGTGATATAAGTAATAACACACAGCAACATTAATCTTAATGATTTCCATTCGCTTGGTTACTTTATAATGGACCCCCGAAACATCTTGGCGGCTAGGTGATGGGGCTTATTTTCCCTATACACCTATATAGAAAACTTAAAAAAAAAATCTTCTTGTCAGAAACCACTGAACCGATTTCAATATTATTCGGCAGAAATGTTCTTCTGGCGCTCCTCTATCTATCAAGACTGTTCAAGCGATTATGATTCGTCAAAAACATGGCTGCCGGGGGGTGGGGGATGGGCTTATCTCCCCTATATATCTATATAGCAAAATTTAAAAATCTTCTTGTCAGGAACCACTGGACCAATTTCATAACTTGGCAGGGATGTTTTTTTTATGTGATCCTCTACTAAGATTCTTCGTCGTCATGATTCGTCAAAAAACTTGGCCAGTAGGGGGCGGAACTTATTTTCCTTATACATCTATATAGAAAACATTTACAATATGCTTAACCGATTTCAATATAATTTGGCAGAAATGTTTCTTTGGTGACTCTCTACCAGTATTATTCAAGCCATCATTATTCGCAGAAAACATAGTCGCCATTGGGCCCTGCTTATTTTTCCTATATATCTATATTGAAAGATTTAAAACTGTTCTTGTCAGATCAGAAACCACTGGACTGATTATAACAATACTTGGCAGAAATGTTTCTTTAGTGATCCTCTACCAAGATTGTTCAAGTCGTCATGATTAGTCAAAAATCATGGCCCCCAGGGGGGCAGGCCTTTTTATCATTATATATCTATATAGAACACTTTCAAAATCTTCTTGTTCACATGCCTATTCAACAACAAGCCACCATGCGATTATAATGCTGCCGGGCAACTCGCTCCCCGCTTCTCGCAACCACCTATTCTTATACTACTTGACAAACAAAGTAAGAGAAAAGTCCAGAGAGTGCCACAAACACAAGCCTTAGTCCTTCCCAGACACCAAGAGGAAGAGAAAACAGACAAAACCAAACAAGCGCAAATCGACCAAACGTACGAAAAACATTAAGATTAGCCCTCTCTTCTACAAGCGAGATAAGCGCAATGCTCACAGGACTGAAAAAACACAAGAACAAAATAACACCAGGTAAAACTTAAAACAAATCGCCTCGTAGAATAAACCCCAAAGCAACAAAGAGTAAGACTAACACTGGGACCACCGCCTTAAGACGGCCAATAGAATAAACGACCGGGGGATTTAAAGCACTTTTACAGCTAGCCAACTTCACCCAGTGTCCCGATGCTGCTACAAGAATACATAAAAATTCGGTTCGCATAAAGGCTCCCAACTCAGTCAATTCATTAAAGCGAAAACATAAAAATCAAATTAATCACTATGATAATCAAAGACGAGTACTCATGGTTAATTCTGCTGTGTGCCAGAGTAAATGAAAACCAGTAGTTAAACCACGGCGGGCCAAGCCAAAGACATATCGTCAAGCCCCAACCTACTGGTTAACGTTTTACGAAGAGGCTGTCACTGAGTCTGAGGTCCGAACCGCCGTCGTGCAATTTAAGAGTGAAGCATAGTCATCAACAATGATTGGGTTGATAACTAGGCATGCAGTCTGCCGCATGATATCCAGGCTATAGCCAATTCTTTTCTGAATAGCTCCGAAAAGTTTTCCATTTTTTTTCTTCTAAATCTGTACATGCCATCATGTCATTGTCTGTGCCAAGCATCAACACCTCCCTCCTAAGGCCTGTACAACACAGTTTTTAAATGTCAAAAGATCACCTTTTGAAACAAAGAACAACACACTAAAGATTAGAAAATATATAAACCCTAGCCTGTCACCCTAAAACTATCTTTTACAACAAATTTTAAACATACGTAGACAGTCCTATGAAGAGAAAATGATAGTATTTTAGAATATACTATGTAACATTAAATTGTTGAAGTAACTGATGATGGTTGGAGCCAATAACACTAAGATGAGCGAATAAGGGCCCTCTGACCCAGTTATTTCTGACAGGAGTTAAAGTAGTTTTGGCAAAATGGTCTCCCCTGAAGGTATATCACTGCCCCTTAGGCTGCAACGCGAGGACATTTATGATATGATCTGTGTGCTTTGCGAAAACGTAGTCATGTTTGTGGTTTTCTTGCATTTTCTCTACATCGCACTTTGCCTATTTTATCACCAGTGTTGCGGATTATACGCGTTTCATTGTGAGTGCTCTGACGGTGCTAAACGTTTCTTCATGCAAAAAAGAAGTCTCAGTTGAAGCAGTGAAATTGCTCAGATTGATCTTTCACTGGACGAAATAGGTTTTTAGACACGGTTTCGAACGTTGCGATTCTTATGTGAAAGAGATGGAAACACTTATGCATCAACAACTTGCCAAATAACATTGATGTCGCCAAGATATACAAGGACTAAGTAAATTTATTTAAATTATGGAAGAAAATACAAAGCATATATAGCAAGTACCTAAATAATTCGCCGGCCTCGGTGGCTCAGTTGGATGCGCCGTCCGACTGGAGACCAGGAGGTCGCGGGTTCAACCCCCGCCGAGGTCGGCAACATTCTTCCGTGGAGATTGATCATGAAATATTTTCTACGGTCATTCTCTCCCTTCCGCTGATTCAAGAAGGGCAGTTGTCAGTTTCTGGCGAAAGAATGTGCACAATACTGGTTAACCGCTTAGAGGACTAAGCCTGCCCAGTAAACGTGTGGTTAGGTAAACTTACCGCGCTCGACATGACCCCATTGGGTTGACTGGGCCGTAAAACCTCAACACAAACAAACCTAAATAATTGTAAAACAGAAAACTACTCTCAGGTTAGTAGATTTGTACAAAAACTACCTAAAGCACAGATTACAGTCTAAATTATGTTGTCATCAATCGGGCATGCTACCCAACTATGTGTAATTAAAGACAACAACCTTATCTGGATTGATAATTAGACATGCAGTCTGCCGCATAACAGCAATGTTATAACCTTTTCATTTATAACGGTTAACGATTTTTTTTTTCAAAACAAAAAAAACAAAAACAAAAATAATATATGATATCGTTGTATTCCGTTGCAGTAGCGCCTACTGTCCAACATAATATTTAACAATCAATTCAGTATGTTGCCGATAAGAAAAAACAAGAAACTCAAAGCGCCTTATGAAATTTGTGATACCAAGAGCCATGATAAAATGTTTTGCAGACAGGACTTCATTCCGATTATTAAATTAATCAACGTGAGTACATACTCTTGCAAAACGAATATGCTGAAAACTACATACACGTAAGTGAAGATACCAAGGATATCGCCATCAAGAAAATGAAAACTAACAACATCATGGTCAAAATCATCACGCTTGTCGCATTGGCTTAGAATTGTACCATTAGGCGTTGATACGACCAGATCCAAAAATGATACCTGAGCAATAAGCTTTGTTTAACTGATGTTGAGTAAGATGAATCTGATCAACCGTGCGGTCGAAGAATTATCGATATTAAGTCGTTTGGATACCTAAAGGTTAAGATGAGTGCATCGTTCACCGTTCACATCAGCTCGATTTCATCAATCTGGGACACAAAATATTCTCCCTCGTCACACAACAGAATCAATTCAGCAATAAGATGTGTAAATCCCCATCGTAATGCCTACAGTTTATCTATAACTTTTAGTGCAAACTCTAATAAATATATGATCAAAAAGGTAATTGACGGCCTCACTCTCTCTCTTTTACATGACCATAAATAATAGTTTTAAGGCCTTTAGAGAATTTTCGCTACAAACGAAATAAAGAGAGCCATATCAAGTAAATATCCATTCAGTTACGTCCAACAATTCATATTTAATTAATTTACGAGGCAATACAGATTACACAAATTACATGCAAACACTTTTGAATTTTAATACAACCAGCACCTCAGTAGAGTTTTCAGTGGAGCAAAAGAGTTAAACCATTCATTTCGCAAACGTTTGCAGAGTATATTCTTACGCGATGTTATTAGCAATGAGACAAGAACCTAAAAAATTAGATAATTAAGAGGTCGTTTATGAACTGGAGTTTGCGATTGAGAGTGCTTTTCTAAGTGTTTTTATGAAGTTTTAGTAGCCAGTATTATGTAGAATAATAACATGGAAAGTGTCCTGGAAGAGCCACAATTACTGAACATGGCCTACCAATGCTATCAAGACAAAGAGCATACAAACCATGATAGACAGTATACATCACGAAACCATGCCTATATAATTCTGACCCCCTTAAACCCCCACTTTTATACAGGGAAACTGGGGTATACAGGGGGTATAAATTATTTGTCTTATTTTCGCTCAAAAACATAGATTGTGGGTGCTCGTTAGAACCACCTCTTCGAGGCGGTGGTACCGATGTTGGTCTAAGGCGGTGGTTACGCTGTTTGTCTTACTCTTTGTTGCTTTGTGGTTTATTCTACGAGGCGATTTGTTTTACGTCTTACCTTGTGTTATTTTGTTCTTGAGTTTTTCAGTCCTTTTAGCATTGCGATTACCTCGCATGGAGAAGAGAGTGCTAATCTTAGTGCTTTTCGTACGTTTGTATAATTTGTGCTTGTTTAGTTTTGTTGGTTTCATATTCCTCTTGGTGTCTCGGAAGGGCTGCGGTTTGTGATTGTGGCACTCCCCGGACTTTTCTTTTACCTTTTTTTAAAAAGAAATATGAAAAATGTCAGAAGTTTTATTTGAAAATTTTCAGTTTTTGGAGGTGAAATTTTCTATAGATTTGAATAGGCGTGTTTTTGTAATGCAACCCATAAACCAAAGAAAAGCAAAGTAACCCGCTCCCTCTTCTGCAACAAGGCGGTCACAATGCTAGACAGAATTCGCTAAACACAGCAATAAGACAACGCCAGGATAAAGAAATGTAAAAAAAAAAAGAAATGAAAAAAGCCATGCTACGAGTAGCCACAAGACCACAAAGAGAACAAACGACACCAGATATATAGGCCTTCTCAATGCATATTAAATGCATATCCCTAGCTCAACAATGATAAACTACAACACTGTTCGTCAACATTGGCTTCTAATCACTAGAAGTATGTTCATATGTTTTAGCCCTTTTAAAAATATAATGTTTTTTCGGTGCTTTAGTGCCGAGATTATGCGTGCGTTGTGCGTGCGTGCGTGTGTGTTGTGTGTAAGTGTGATGCGAGTGTACGTGTGAGAGAGAGTATGATATAACGTTTAATAGATATACATGCCATCAGATGTGGACTAAAATCTGTGAGATAAGGCAAAATGTTAAGGGAGATTTGACAAAATTCTGTGAGATTTTCTTAAAAAATCACTTTGCCCCCAATATAGTCTTAAGTATTTTTTTTTTTTTTTAATTTTCATTTAAGAAGCTTGTGAAAACCACAGCAGTGTGTGATTTATGTTTATTTCTTCTGTCTTCTGGTCTGAAAATTCTGTGAGATTGAATTTTTTATTGGAATTGCCTTCTAGATAGGCCAAATTCTGTGATTTTATCTCACAGTGTGAGATATGGCATGTATGTTAATAGATGATTCACGATATATATATCATCTGAATCTTCGCTGGGCGCACATGTCCGGAGGAACGTTTTCTGATGTTGCCGCTCTACCAAGTATAATTAATTTGACGCCGTTCTTATTACGATATTTGCAGTGTAGATCCCACGGACGGCACCGTTACAGACCTCGTAGAACCAGTCGTTGACATGAGCATAACAACAGATTCCGCTGGAACGACTTCTGCCGGCACAGTTGCTGTCGGAACAACTCTGTATCTCAACCTTGAGTTGCAGAGCGCTTTCACTGGTAGGTGTTTTATAAAAGACGTTTGTTTGAACTTTTTCCAGTAAGACGTAATGAAACGTAATGATGCAGTAAATCTCACCTATAGTCCCATATTAGAGAGCGTGAAACATAGCCCGTACCTTACTTGAGTGTACCATATATTTTCTGGCCTGTTGTGACTGCTTTGATATCAACCATTAGACAAAGGCGTGTGCAGGTTTTCACATAATACATCTGTTTCATCATCGGAGATTTCATTCCGAAATAGACTCAAACTAGAAAAAGGCCAATCTGTAATTGTCGTTTATTTGACGTGTTTTCGTTTCCAAAGTATCCTGTTTTTAGAAGTTTTATTTGTTGACCTGATTTGATTTATAATCATTTTTAATTTGCTTAACATGTTATGCTTGTGGTAATTAAAAAAATGGAGGAGAAGAATTTGATCTATACTTTAGCACTCTGGTTTAAAGGGTATAAAGTACAAGGCGTCAAATTTATTTCTTTATGCATAAGTTGTCTACTTAAAAGTACATTCAGTCCACTAATATGTTTCTGAGTTTTATTTTATTTTGCTAATTTGTTATTATGTTAAGATAAGCATGATAAGGAGTAAAGTTTATGGCAAATACTGTAACTAGCTTCCTAACTAGTAACTAGTGATCTGGATCTTAATTGTAATGGTTGATTTATTATTATTATTTTTGATTTATTTTCAAGTTGAAGATCACACTGGATGCCCGTTTATTCTCCTCGACATTCATATATGTAGTGGGTCAGGAAGGACCATACCGCTAACACACCTTACAATCGTTTCATTTTACTATATGTTAGATAACACACATTACAGTTCCAATCTAACGGGGAAGTTTTGATGACGATATGGTATATTTTCAGTGAGCATCAAAAGGACATTTGCTGGCGCATTTATTACAGACTTATCCTCTGAATAGAACCTCTGCCCCTACATCCCCGCCCCCACGGATGCTCCTCTAACCCACCTGCGACTTATTCTATGGCATAATTCATATCATACATAGCCGCCAAAGAAAGGTTTATTTCCACTACATTTGTCGGATATTTACATACCTCCAGCATTTCTCAGTCTTAAAAAAGACAGGCTATAGGCATCCACTATTAGGAAACTGTATGAATAAGAAATAATTGAAGTAGTTAAGCACCTCCCTATCTCAGGGTCTACATTGTTGGTCTATGTTCTCATTAATAGATTATTTAAAGTAGTTTAGAAAATGTCCAGGAATAGCCTACCATTGGCACGATCTGCAAGAACAAATCAAAGAAAGATAAAGGAACGAGTTCTCTCTTACCCAACGGAGATGCCGTAGTGCTCCACAGGATCCACTAGCAATGTGACACTAAACAGAAGAAAACATGACATAAACCCATCAGCGAACTTCCGCAATGCCTTACAAAGAGCAGACAACACCAAAACCACCGCTTCAGAATAGTCAGCAGTAAAGACTACCGCCCCAGGTCCAGCTGTTTTAAACAATACTAAATATTTATTCGTCTGGCTTATGTAAATCAGTGAAACATCACAGTAGAAAAGAAAAACATGTAAATCAAATTAAATCATTTTTTTGATGAGACCAGAATGAAGGCTCTTTGCTAACGCCTCAGACGCTGGCAGTCAGAGCGAAAAAACAAACACTAATTTAACACATTTGATACCATCAAAGAAATAATATCACGCATTAACACTCCAATGAAAATGTTTAGGTCAGCCCCCTTACAGTCAGATATCCAACTTACTGTCATGCAATTAGAGATAAAACAAAACAGCTGCCATTAGCCATTATTGGATTAAATACTACATGCACAGTTTTATTCATGATCGGTTAAATACTACATGTACAGCTATTATGTCATGATAGGTGCCGTCTGTCGAAATATGTTATATCCCATCTTTTTTTCTAACGGACAATAGTATTCCTAATCCTTCTAAACTATGGATTTCCTAATCAACTGGGTTACCAGATATTCAATGTTGCAGTTGTGGTTAACTTTATGTTCACAAATCAATTATAAGTGTCTACAAATGAAAAAAAAAAAAAAAAAAAAAAAAAAAAAAACACGGATTTTTGTTAAGATAGCCTTAAAAGCATTTACAGAAACCAAATAAGCTGAGATATGTTTACTCTATACAAGGAAATTGTGGAACATCACCGTCTCAGAAAGGACATTTAACTATGACAAAGTAAACACAATCGTTTTTACGTAACTGTTGAGACATTTTAACATTGGTATCGATAAATCCAAATCCAAAAGATGATTAGGTATTAGAATGAGCTTTATTCAGTTGAAGTTTTATGTGATAGACCATATAGATTATTTGTTTAAAGTAAATAGTATCAGTATTGAACAGGTCATCTAGGTATCAAAACATAGAATAGAAAACTTTGATTTTTAGTATCAGTTTGATCTTCGTCAGAGAGAGCTCTCTTATAATCAAATAAAAACAAATCCCAAGAAGAGGGATGCAATTAGTCCCAACTGAAAAACCTACAATTTGTCTGTAACGTTTAGTTTAATTCTTATTAATTTATAAGGGCTTCTAAAACATGACCATAAATAATAAATAATAATTTCTTACTCCTCAAAAGTAGAAAAAAAGCACAAGAATCGTTACAGCTAAATAGTAAGTGCCCGTCTCGAGTAAATTTATTTTCAATTGAGTTAGTTTCTCTAGAATCACATTATACAGTAAGGGAGCTTTTGATGTTTCAAACGACAAGCACGTCATTTCTCGTGTTTTCTGCTTTAAGGTGCGGATGGATTTGACATTCGAGCAAAAAAGATAACAGTTTCGAGCGCTGGGACAACTGTCACACTGACTGGAGATTCTACGGATGGTGATGGGTGTGTATTGAGTATTCTGTTTGCAGTATTAACTTACCAGGATGCGTATGTTTTCAAAATGGAGGAACGTTTATTTGAGCTGCGTTATGTCAAAATGTTTCGTTGGGATTAAGCATAATGCGCGCGTCATATCAGATTAAACGTAGTTTGCCGACTCACAGAGTAGTCCTCGTAGAGTTAATGCCCAAATCAAAACTAAAGTAAAGTTTCCGAAAATATAATCTCGCTTCTGGATTACGCTACATGCCTAGCTCGCAGCCAAACCACAGTCGACTTCTTGGTATCTTCTTGCAAACTGCCCATGCTACATGTCCGTATCCTGGTATGTTTATGAACATAAGCCATGGTACTTGCCCGCACATTATTGTGTACTGGACTGCGCTTGCACCCAGAACATGTTACATACCCGCATCCTGGTATGTTCTTGGAACATAACAATTCTACTTGTTTGCATCCTGGTATGTTCACATTCTGCTCTGTGCTTGCAGCCGGACCATGCTCCATACCCGCATTCTGGTATGTTCTTGTATTATGAACATGCAACATGTCCGCACCCTGATATGCACTTGCATTGTTACCATGCTACATGTCCGCATTCTGGTCTCTGTATGCTCCCATACCATGCTTCATATCCGCTTCCTGGTATATTGTTGCAGTCTTACTATGATACATGTCCGCATTCTAGTATGTGTTTGAGCACCCAAAACCATAGTACAGACTCGCATCTGGTACTTGCACTCTGTCCATGCTGTATCTCCGGATCGTGATGCGAATTTGCATTCTAACTATGCTAATTGTCCTCATTCTGGTATGTGCTTGAACCCCGGCCTTGGCACATACTCGCATCCTGGTAAGAGCGTGCACTCTGGCCATGCTACAAGCACACAATGTACAACAAGCCACATGTCTGGATATAGATGCGAGCTTGGGTTCTTACTGTGCAACATGTCCTCAATCTGGTCTGAGCCTGTTCCCAGACCACGCTACATGCTCGCATCCTGGTGAAAGCGTGCATACATTGTTATATGTTTTTGCAATCTGCCTATGCTACATTTCTGAATGTAAGCTTGCATTAAGATTATGCTAAACATTCGCATTCTGTCATATACCTGCACCAAAACCATTGTACATGCTCGCATCCTGGTAGGACCGGCAACACATTGTAAAAAGTTATTGCACGCTGTCCATGTCGCATATCCGGATCTGTATGTGGGCTTGCAACCTTTTAATGCTAAATACCCGCATCCTTGCATGTGCTTGAACCCAGGCCATGCTACATGCACGTATCCTGATATGTTATTGCGTTTAGTCTATGCTACTTACCTGTATCTGTATGTTAGCTTGTATCCTCGCTGTGTAGCTGTACCATGCTTGCATCCACACTATGCTACATACTTGATTCCCGCTATGAACGTGCAAGCAGCCCATGCTACATACATGCATCCTTATATTTTCATGCATACTGTCCATGTCCAGTTTCTGGATCTGGACATGAGCTTGCATCCTTACTTTGTTACATATCAGCTTCCGGGACTGTGCTTGCACCCGTATCATGATATATGCTCGCATCCTGGTAAGAGCGTGCACTCAGGCCTAGGTACGTGCACGCATTCTGATATTTTTTTTTTTTTTTTTTTTTTTTTTTTTTAGCATCATGTCCATACCACATGTCCGGATTTCGATGTAAGCTTGCACCAGACCACGCTACATGACGCCCGTAATCAGAAAAAGTGGGTAACAACATGCAGACTCGGTCTGTCACTAGGGATAAGAAACACTCACCCATTCCCTATGCACGTAGCTGCACATTAAGTGGAAACTGTTTCTTAGAGTTGCTTTATATGGCCATAACAAATTAGGAGGTGCTTATAATGAGTGCACCAATTGGCTATAAGATATAAAAAACGAGGGCTTAAAGGACTTCAAATGAAATAATATCTGGTCTTTTCGTTCTGCAGATGTATGTCTCAATCTTACTGGGGAGCAGTAAACGACATGGGTCAAGGCTCTCTGCAGGTAAGACGTATTTGAAAAATAGTTTCACATATTGAATGAATAACAGATTGCCATGGTGTATTTTTCTAGACGCGCAAAACCGTCTTCATCTCACTTTTATATGTAAGTGAAAGTCTCGTTTCATAATTAATAACTGCGGAAGAGCACCATTTACTTACAAGACTGCAAGTGCGCCAAACTAGTCAGAGACTTCACTGTCCAAGTGAAGACGGTTTTTCACCTTTGATACTCAACAGTGCCATGCGAAAACTCTGATCACACTGTGCGGATGCGCAGGCTGATCTGCGCTTCGCTGGCGCACATGCAATATTGTAGACAATGCTGTTCCCGGCGCAAATATTCGCATCCACAATTTCCATTTACGGCAGTTATCTGCCTGTGATACTACCGATGTCTAAACGAAATTTCATCGATGCTCATGTCTGTTTCATGATATTGGGCGCTAATTTTTCAACGGATCTCGGATGAATATCTTAATGTCAGTTGTATAAATACAAGCGCAGATACCGAGGAAATGCCAAAATCAAGTAGCACTGCCTTCCCATCACGAAAATATGCCTATATAATGTTGACCCCTTTAAACCCCATTTTTATATAAATTGGGTTTACAGGGGTACACATTATTTTTCTTATTTCTGCTCAAAAACATAGAATGTGGGTACTCGTTAGAACCGACTCGGCAATGCGGTTCTAATGAGTGCCAACAACCTACATGTATGTTATAAGCAGTAATATGAAACTATCAGAATTTTTATCTGAAATTATTTTGGTTTTAAAATTATTTGTATATTTGAGTAGGCTTGTTTTCGTAATGCTGAGGTACCGAAGGAAGGAGAGATTAGAAATAAACTAGGAAAACAAACGCCACATGTGCAATCGTCGAGGCACGTACAAAGAATAACTGTAACAGAGAACTTGCCTTTAATCGTGCCAGAAAAACAACTCGGAGGATTAAATTAGTTTTACTTGCGCGTAACCTTACCATTAATCCTGATGCAGCTCCGAACAAGTTAAGAAAACATACCTTCGGACATGTGCAACCACCTTAGACTCAAACCAGCATTACGAAAACACACCAATTCAAATATATTGAAAATTTCACCACCAAAAACTCAAAGTTTTCAGATAAAAATTCTGATATCTTTTCATATTTCTAACATAGATTGTGGGTACTCGTTAGAACCGCCTCGTTCTATGTTTTTGAGCAGAAATAAGAAAAATAATGAATACCCCTGTAAACCCAAGTTTTACTATATAAAATGGGTTTAAGAGGGGTCAAAAATATAGGCTTGTTTTCGTGATGGTCTGCGCATCCGCGCAGTCTGGTCAGAGTCTGCAGTATCTGTTGTCCACATGAAGAAACTATGCCTCCTTGACAATTTAAATGTGTTGGCAGATTTGAATCTTTGCTGAGCGCTTATGTCCATAGGTACATTTTCTGACTTTGAGGTTCAGATGTTTTATATTGTTTTCAAATCTAAACAGATTTAAACATTATTAGCTGCAATTGCAAAACTTTGGACAGAAATATCAGCATATGTTTTAGACATTCGTCTGTGTTGCGTTTAATATTGTACATTCTTATTAATTCGATATATAACATGAGGTGCATTTAACAGGTTCACTTCTATATTAAAGGAATACGGCACATTGAGATTTTATGAGAAATAAATGGACATATATGTAGAAAGAGGACTGGAGATACGTCTCGTTTCGTTTTTGCGAACCGATGAAAATACAGTCGACTCTCGTTATCTCGAATTCCAAGGGACTCTCTGAAATACTTCGAGATATCCGTAGTTCGACATATCAGGTTTGCAGAATTGAGGAAAAAATAATTTGATTAACCACATTTAACAAACTGATAGGTAATTGGACTTTTAAAGTTAGAGATATATTGAAAATATTGTGGAAAAGAGGAGAAATTGCTCCTTAGGAGCAATTTCTCCTCTTTTCTACAATATTTTCCATCTGTTGTTAGGTTTTCATGTATAGGCAGGGACCAGATTTTCACTTCGAGATAAGCGGTTATTCGAGATAAGCGAGGTCGAGATAACGAGAGTCAACTGTATATAGCTATACCAACAAAATGCCACAACTACGGAACACTGATCTCGTTAAATGACAACGCAAAGTAACACTTCCGCGAAAACATATCAAGCCAACGTAAACGAAAAGGAACTCTAACAGACATACAGTGTTGCAGTAGTTAACAAACAAACTGTTACGAGTTTTAACTCGTAACAGTTTGTTTGTTAACTACTGCAACACTGTATGTCTGTTAGAGTTCCTTTTCATTTTAATGTAGCGTTATGAGCATGTTTTATGAAGATCATGTCACTAGTTATAAGGGTGAAAACTTCAGAAAACGTATCATTGCGTACGGCGCCAAGCGAAGGTTCAGGTCTGAGTGCGCATTTGCGCGGTCTGATCCGAACCTTCACTAGGCGCATTTTTAATAGCCAATGATGGAAAGTGTTTTACTATGGACAACTAAGACCCTGTTTAGGCTGCGCGGATGCGCAGGCTGACTTGAGTCTCGTTTGGCACACATGTCAGACGGTACATTTTCTCACGCTGCGGCTCTTGCTATTTCAGGTTCAGTTCACTGCCTTTATGATAGTAACCGGGACATCTGCAGTCAATACGCAAGTATTTACCGCATACCTGGAGGTTTGCGATGGCACTGCATGTTCGGCTTATGTAAGTAAGCTTAAAATATGTTCGCTATTCGTTTTTAATGCTGTATTGACAATAACATATTAAGTTGTCTATTTGTAAAGCGACGTTTGCATACTTCATGTCATTCTTATTCAACATTATATAATTTTGCTGATAATGTCCTAGCCCCCTGTTTCCCTCGTCTGTAAACAAATGTTGAAAAAGGTTCAGCGGAATTTTATTTACAGACTCTGAATAAATGATGGACTACTTTGTACAGTAAGTTGTATTTAATACCTCCCAATATAAAGAAAACGTTTTTGTGTCTTCAAAAGCCCACCAAGAAAGAGAGGATAAAAGTAAAGCACCAACTAAAGAGACTTAAATTGAAAGCTGTGTACCTGTCTGTTACGTTTACTAAACAATTCTAAATAATCTTTTAATTATACACATTCATTGACATTTCATTCCATTAATCTCGGACTCCTTTGCCTCCTGATTTGACTGTTTCTTGAACAGACAGTCCAGGAAAGTATTGCAATAACTTGACTGATACCCGTTAAGAGTTCAGTGTTCATTTACTTTCATTTGCTTTGTTATAATATTCCTTTCTCTGCGACATATGGGGTCTTTTCATTTCTAAAGGATTCATACTTTTGAATATGTAACTTCAAACTTGCGAAATAATGCCTCTCAGTGCTAAGCTCGTATTTGTGATATAGAAATTCAAGGGGCGATAATGTTGTTTGGATGAAAGAATAAAAATATGCTTCTTGTGAGTCGGTCTGCACTGTGTTAAGGAGAATTGACATCCTTTAGAGGAGACAAAGGTATTTGAATTACTTTGCATGCCTTCTAAAATCGAGTCTACTCTAAATGGAAAAACTTCTCTTAGGAATGCCTACCTGAAGCAAATTCCTTTCCATTAGAGTAGATCCCCAGCCTTTCAGAAGAGGACAGGTGAGCTAGAAGGCAAACGTAATCATAAAACCTGTATAAAATGGCGGAAAAAACAAGGTGTATCCAATCCCCTTAAATTAAAACTCATATCTGTCGCAACGTCAGAAAACTTATCATCGGGCATTCTCACAATCGGATCAGAATCTTTAATGATAGTGGATAGCAGAGGATGCGACGTTCTTTTTCATAGGTATAGCAAAGCCTCTGCTCAGACTGCGTGCATGCGCAGGCTGGTTTGCGTCTTAGTTGTAATATAATCTTTGTGCATGTTGTTCGTAGGATTGTTATTAACCATATATTTGACGTAACTGCAGCATCATGGCGCATAACACATAAAACACTTTACAGCAATGTTCTTGAATTGAGTGTCAACTTTTCAGTGGGTACAAAACTGGTCTCCATGCTCAGGCAAATTCACCAGACGACTAACATGATGATGATGATATATATATATTACTTTTTCCTTGAAAATAGACTCTGACAATCATGCAATTGCATGAATGGACACAGCCTATTTTCTAGGACAGTAAGAAAAATATTTCAAAATGTCGTCTGCTGAAATTTCTAGCCAGCATGCAAAGTGCTAAACTTTTTGGTTTAAAAATTGTACGTATGATATATCGAACCAAAAAAAAAAAAACATTAGCTAGGCTGGAAGCCAATTCTTTCTTTCAAAAAGGGACCACTTTTCAAACGGGACTTGGTGAGCAGGAAAGCAAAAAGTTGTCTCCCTTGTGAAAACAGCAGTAACACAACCAAGTCTGCTTAATATGTTTTCTACTATACAGACCTGTGGCGGAATGGCGAGGAGAAAGAGGACAATTGACGAAGAAGAGACAGAAGCTGCAGATATATTAGAAGATGTCGAGGCTTCTGGAGAGCTATTGGTCCTACGTGTACCAATAAACAATGGTATGTGATTAGTAACAAATAGTTTGTCTCGAATAAGGGACTGGGTACACATATGGTAGATTTTCCGCCATTTGTTCCACGTACGGCTGAACTATTATTTTATTGACAATACACATAATTAATATATAATACCTAGTGTGCATGGCTCTGTAGTTATCAAACATGCACTAAAGTGCTCCGAACACACGAACGGACCAGCATGCTGGATGCAATTTCTTCGAAGTTGAGGGTATTACAAATGTTGTGCCAAAATTCTTTGTGGAAATTGTACCAAGGAATTGATCTTAGCATTCATTCCATTAGAAAGTTTATCCGTTAAAACAGATTCTAACACCCCTGCTCGTGTTGTTCTTTATTTGTCTTTACATTTCTAGCCGTGCTTCATGTAATTATTTGAGCATATTATTTCGTCGCGCGCTATCAACCGAAAACCAATCATATTACTGTTGCGAAAATTGCGCCCCTGGTAACTATGGACACTAGCCTACAATATTGGTTGAAACATTCATATACATAATAGACTATATTAGTAAGACAGAAAATGATCTATGAACCTTGCAGTTCTTTGACATTTTTACCTGATGAGTCCCTCTACAGGTTATAGATCTACCATTCAAACACATTCGTTTTACCTCTTGTTTCCATCGTGTACTCAAATTTCATACGTTTTGCAATTCTTTCATGAATACAGGATACAAGTTTTTATATTTTACATCGATTTTATATTTTACATTGTCAGCTGATGCGCATAAGTTATCCGTCATTTTAAGTATTCGTCATCGAACCTTGCAACTACGTAAGCGTATGACGTAATGCTTAAGAATTAATAGTCAACTACCAAAGGGCAAGCCAGGTAATAAAAAAAACAAACAATAATCAATAAAAATATCTCATTTATGCAAAAGACTTCACTCAACGAGGGGTGTTAGAAAAGAAATAAATTATTCCGGACCGTGCTCAAAGCACAGTTGAGTGGGTTGTACGTATTTGAGAACTCGCTCGCTCGTGTCCAAATGGGTACAACTCACTCATGTGTGCTTTATCTTGGGCATTTGAGCACGGTTTGGAATAATTTATTTCTTAATTTCTTTATTTCTTAATTAAGTCTATCCTCTCTCCAGCAGTTTTATTTTACTGTTGATCTTTTGAAGGCGGTCTGCGTTTTTTATTTTTTTTTTTTTATTTTTTTTATTTTTTTTTTTTATTTATTTATTTTTTTTTTTTTTGGAGTGTTTTCGTTTATCTGTTCTGTTCTCATCTGTTTGTTATGGTTTCAACATAGAGCTTCTTTTGTCATTAAACCCTTATCCGACACCTCAGAAGGGCTGTGTTCATTAAATGTGGCCTTTCCTGGGTATCTTCATATCGACTCGTATTTCCTATTATTTTTGACGCACGTGTATTTGTCTAAGATACTCTGCACATTTATAAGCTAAAGATACAGTAGTTCTAAAAATGAAGCATCTATTAATCAAAGCATAGAGCAGCCCCCGCAAATTTTCACTCGGGCAGCGTCAAGCGAAAAAGCGCCTTTGAACATGCATAAAATGCACAGATTCAGATCATACAACGTATGCACATACTACGATTCTGACCTTTACTCTTGTTTATTCATCCTGTAGTATCCATTGATTCTGTTAGCAAAGAGTAAAGGTCCTCATAGCATAGCGCAGTATGATCTGGGCCTCCATTGTCCGCATATGGCCAGAAGTCTCATGTTTTGCATATTGGAGCCTTTCTTTCTTTAATGTAAATTTTCTTATTAATACTTTTAACATTCATCAAGTAGTATTTATTTTGATGTCAAAACAAAGTGCTCGTCATGTAACTAAATGAAGTATTGCAATGTATTATCATTTTATGTCGTTTAAACCTTATTCAGTGACTTGGAAGGAATGAGCCCTGTGACTGTTGCATAGCTGGGTATTGTCATGTATATTCTAATCCCGAACATGATACGTATATAATAGTGTTTGATACGGGTCTTCGTTGTTTGCAAACGTTCACTATTCGACACGTATTGCTCTAGACAGGCACTTTTTCATCCAAACAAATTTTGCTATGTTTTTTTTTTCTCTTTTTTCTCCACAAAAACATATGTTGTGGATACTCATTATATAAGGTCAGTAAGGCGCTCCTACAGAACACAAGTATTTATTTATTTATTTATTTGGAGATATGAGAACAATATTCACTTGTGCCCCTTCTTGGTTTAAACTTTATTTTGTTTGCTTCAGTTACATGTTTGAACAAAGACAAATACATAGTATCAGGATCTGACATTAAGCAAAAGGCTTGTGCAAAGGTCATCTCCAGTAACCCATTCTTGTATAGATCAATTTCACGTCACATTCTTGGAGGTGAATTTAGCAGACTTGCTTTTGTCAGTTTTGTCACACAGTATAAAATCTTAAAGGTGCCTGTAGATACAAAGAACACATGAAAGAACGAAAATCTTAGACTCGGTTTTATTAAGCCTCTGCATATGCAGCAAAGCAGTATTCGTTGTCCAAAGTAACCAGAATAGGCTTAATGATCCCAAAGTGAATAACAATATAATCTGTACTCTGGTGACGTATGGGGAGACGTTTTATGTCACAACACGGTACTTAACATAAGGAAGTAAAATAAACATCTACGTGCTTGCCTTATAAAAAAAAACTCATAAAACTCATTTTTGCATGGCCGCAGCATGAGAAAACATTGCTTCTGACATACGCGCTAACGATTACTAATCAGCCTGCGCATCCGCACAGTCTTATCCACCTTTGTTGTCCGCATTGAAAAGTCTGTATCGTTAGCTATCAAATATTTGCCCACTGAAGATTCTGATCAGACCGCGCAAATGCGCAGGCTGATCTGAACCATCGCGGGGCGCACATGTCCGAAGATACTTTTTTCGGATATGCAGCTTTGCATATGAATTGTCTTAGGTGTATCCTGACTGTATCATATGCAATTATAGGCCGTTTACTTTGTGGTAAAACCATGAAAACCCTACCTTCTGGAATGCAGTGGGCTACAGTGAAGGTAACAGTCTAATTAGCATTAATACTTTTAACATTGTAGAACAAAACATATACCTTTGCAAACAGTGTATATCGTAACGAGACGTGTCATTAGGGGCTATACTCTTTGTCATTCTGTTTTGTTTTTTTTTAATTTAAGACTGAACCCCTATTTGCATCAATGGACATATCTTAATCCGAGAACGAAAAAAAAGCCACTTCAAAGACAAGGGGTGAAATGGTTGATAAACTTGTCTTGTTTTGTTTTGATTTAGGCGGCAGCGACTCTGGTCAAGACGGAAGTCCAGAGGGAACTTTGTGTGTTCAGAAGACCAGTTTCTATGGCATCAGCGTTTTCTTCCTCGTAGCCCTGCTCCTATGTGTGGCAGCCACGTGCGTCATGTTCTTTAGAGTTAGACGAACAAAGCTGCGAAAGGCCGAGCGAGATATGCGAGAGTTTGGCTCCCTAAACACATCTAAAGTACTTATGATCGAGTAAATCCTGTGGAGAAAAACTTCATGAATCTTGTGGAGAATAAATTTATCCCACTTCAGACTTTACTCACTGGGACTTGATATACTTGGTAGATTTTACGTCATTGTTTCTAGGGAAGCACTTTTTCGACCGCCCTTTTAGCTTCCCGGCAAGCACTTTTAAAAAGAGATTTACTCTAAAGGGAAAAAAGTTGCTCCGACGGGAGAAAGTTTTCCTTTTATGGATTTACCCAGTAAGCATTCTTTATAAATCTATAACGGGCCGTTATCGGCCCACATGGTAGTTGTCGGGCCGATATCGGCTCGCTATAGATTTATAAAGACTGCTAGCTGGGATAACGCCTTATCAAAAGGGAAGCAAACACATTTTACAGGTTTTCATTCATACAAAGTGCATCATATGCCTTTAATTCAGATAAGCCTATGTGCATTTTGCTTTATATTTATTGAAATATTCAAACAATATATATAATATTCAAAAACTCATCACCTACCAATTTCTGTCAAAAATATTACAATTATTATATTGCTGTAATTAATTGGCAATTCGGAAGCCTTTTATTTGAAGAATATGTCACTTTACCCACTGCAGTGCTTTTTGCAAAGGTTTCATATCTTTATCGTTGTGTACCCATGTAATGGATGTTGTCCTTTAAATTCCGGGTAAACGTGACTTTCTGCCTTTTATTTTACCATTTTCCTTTGCTTGGTTTAACTTATTTATGCCTAGCGTCCCATAAAAAAAAGGACATTGGCAAACAGGGTAGACCCAGATCAGACGCCGCAGAACGCGGCGTCTGATCAGGGTCTACACTGTTTGCATTATGTACAGGGAATTCTATATAACATGGTAATAAGAAACTATCCAGGCACCCCTTATATTGGAAATGGACGTGTCCAAAAAGATGAGGTATGAGTCCACTCGGCATAAATAGTTTAATTTTACAAAAGCTTGTTTTTGCTTATATATTATTTTTATAAAATATGATAGCAAGAGCTATATATAGATTTATATAGACTACGTCAGAATTTATTAACATCTTCAACTTAGAAACCAGACCCACATTTTTTTCTGATGTGAGGATTTCACCATTGGTACCATATTAGAAATGGCACAATGTACACATATGTTATTATTTAATTTTCCAAGATCTGCCAATTCAAATTGTAGAAACGTCATTTTTTTTTAAATCTTCTTTTTGTGTGGTAGCGATATAGGAAATTAAAAATACGAGATTTTTAAATAAACAGAAAAAGTTGTGTCTTGTGCAGAAAAAAAACATGTACGTGCAGTACTACGTTCAAATTTTCTTAAATTCGTATGTCATCAAATTATAGATTCAACTCAAAAGAGAAACTACTTTCTTGATTAAGATTCATTTGAGGCTTGAGGCGAGAATACGTACCCTCTGACATGTGCGCCAGAGAAGAGTTAAATCTTCCTGTCGGTCTTATCAAAGGTTTTGTTTTCCGTATGCAGAAATTTTGCATCCGAGGCTATCCAAATGCGCCCAGTAAATAGCCTGATCGGACCGCGTGAATTCGCAGGCTGAACTGAATCTTCGCTGGGCGCACACATTACGAAAACACGCCTATTCAAATATACAGAAAATTTTATCTCCAAAAACTGAAAATTTTCAGATAAAAAAACTCAGATATCTTTCATATTTCTGCACAAAACATAGATTGTGAGTACTCGTTAGAACCGCCTCGCCGAGGCGGTTCTAACGAGTACCCACAATCTATGTTTTGAGCAGAAACAGAAAAATAATGTATACCCCTGTAAACCCCAGTTTTACTATACAAAAGTGGGGTTTAAGGGGATCAAAATTATATAGGTATGTTTTCGTGATGATGTCTCAAAGTATGTGTTTTCACGTTATGGCCACTAAGGCTGGCACAATTAATCGGATAATCGATTAATTGATCGATAAATTCAAAAACAAATGATGATTGTTACAGATTTGCTAATCATCAATCATTTGATTTCTGTGTCTGTTAAGTTACCGAATTTACCCTTAGTATTCAGACACCTCAACTCCTTACTATACTTTATTAAAAATTGAACAAGACATAACAATTTACTACCCAATATTGCTTCTAAAATAGCTGGATGAGTGGCAAATAGTGTAGACCTTGATGAGACGCCGTTGCGGCGTCTCATCTGGGTCTACACTGTTTGCTCAGGCCTGTCTGATCAAATACATACAGTAAAGTATAACATATGGTAAGAGTCATGCTCAGACAAACAGGTAAAGTATGATCAAATCTTCAGTGATTACCAATCGATTATCGAAACTATGACAGGACTGATAATCAGTTATATTTTCAGTCTTAACGGCTGCTATTATTCTGGACGTGTCTTTTTTTTTTGTTCAACACAATTTAAATAATTATAGCAGATAAACGGGAATTGGTAAGAAATGCGTTCTGTATATAAGATATTACTACACTTTTGTCTCATGATTGTATGAGAATGGGCACATCTGCAAGTTGTTTTCGTATTGTTCGAAGGGAGACAGCATTGCAGTGAGGAATTTAATTTCGTTGAACTTGAATACTTTTAAAAAAACAAACGATAGAGACTATATTGTGTTGTGGCTTCACGCCAACCCAAGCGGCTCATGTCGAGCAGTCAGTTTATCTAACCGCATTTCTTCCTAGGCAGGCTTAGTCCTCTAAGCCAGAAACCAATACTTGTGTACATTCTTTCGCTAGAAACTGAGAATTGCCCTTCTTAAATCAGCGGAAGGGAGAGAATGAACGTAAAAATTATTTCATGATCAACTTCCACGTAAGAATGGTACGGACCGGCGGGGATCGAACCCGCGACCTTTTCACCAGTCGGACGCGCATCCGACTGAGCCTACGAGGCCGACCATACAGGCTATATTGAAAGGAAAGATTGTCATTTGTCGTTTAAAGTGACTCGAGATAAGGAAGGCAAGTACTTTAATATCAGACCTACTTTTCATAAAGATAGATCAGACCTACTTTTCATAAAGATAGATACAGTCCCTTAAGGTCTTTGCTTTTTCGATATTTAAACCGAGACACAGCATTTCCTATAAGACTGCATGCTATAAGGCTGCATGTGCGCCTAGCGAAGACTCAGATCAGCCTGACTGATGAGAATATTTGCTGTCCGTTTGAAGAATATTTAGATCGTTGCCTACCTACGGACTGCTCCTTGAAGACTCTGATCAGACTACGCGGATTTTGCAAGCTGATCTGAGTCTTCGCTGGGTGCAATCTTGTAAGAAATGCTGTATTCGGCTCATTTGATTTTCGCACCGTAATTGGTTGGAGATGGACATAAGATGCTTCATATTGTGTTGTATGCAGAGTTGAAATTTTACTCCACTGTATGTCTTGTTTCGCAATCAAAAAGCACAGATGCAATGTGGTTGTTGGAGATAAACATCCGCATATCCGTGAGGCGGTTCTAACGAATACCAACAATCTATATTTTTGAGCAGAAATATGAAACATATATCAGAATTTTTATCTGAAAACTTTCAGCTGTGGTGTAAACTTTTTAATATATTTGGATAGGCGTGTTTCCGTAATGAATTGTCGGAATTAAACGAGAGTGAAATAGAAGTATAAAGACCAGCATTTTTTTTTTTTTTTTTTTTTTTTTTTTTTTTTGTTGTTATATGTTGAATATATTTCCAATAGTGTTCCGAAGGTATAGTGTTTACCTTTCGGTTTTAATTTCAAAGTATGCATGCTGAATTGTGCTCATGCATTACAAAACAGGAAACTGACCTTACATAAACCACCGAGCAAGTAAGTAGGGTCAAATCCGTCAGCCATCCTACCTTCTAATCATTACTGACAATTTTCAATCCAATATTTTAGTTTATAAATAAAATGTTCCACTTTTATTATTATAGGTAATTACAGGTTTCTTTCGCGTTTGCCTGTGTTTTACATTCTATCATTGTTGTTTTGGTTCATTTTTTTTTTCGGTAGTTTCAGCAATAAAATGCTGCCGTAATTTACAGTTCGATCAGGAGTGGGTACATTACAAGACAACGAGACAATTGGTAAATAAACAAACTGATTTAATAAATATTGCCTGTAATATGTAGATATAGCATGCATGTGTCCTATTTTGCGAATAAATTGTTTATTTTTTTCTGTCTCTTATTTCAATGAATAATAATACCACCAAAACCAGTAAGATTATTTATTTAAAACTGACAAGTGAATAGCAAAGTGAATACAAACTCTCTTTACATGACAATTATAAGACCGATACTTGAACAGAAATGCTCTGTTAAAGTCTGCTGAACAGTTTCTACAGTCAAATACTAACATCTAGCAAAAGGGCTGTTTATATGTCTGTAATTTGACTATTTTTCATCCGAGCAGAAAATCACTACGCATACGTATATATGGCGTACAGACAAAATACAGTCGACTCTCGTTATCTCAAAGTCCAAGGGACTCTCTGAAATACTTTGAGATATCCGTACTTCGACATATCAGATTTGCAGAGTTGAGGAAAACAACTAATTCGATTAACCACATTTAACAAATATATGTTTAATTGGACTCTTGAAGTTAGAGATATATTGAAAATATTATGGAAAAGAGGAGAAATTGCTCCTTAGGAGCAATTTCTCCTCTTTTCCACAATATTTTTTACATGTTGTTAGATTTTCGAGTTTAGGCAGGGACCAGATTTTCACTTCCAGATAAGCGGTTATTCGAGATAAGCGAATTCGAGATAGCGAGAGTCAACTGTACTTTTTATGGTCCGGTCAATCATGCTTTTCAAACTTTCAGAGTACCAATGTTTTGTACTGACTTACATAAGTAAACTAATAAGCAGAATGAATATGCGCAAGTGTAATCATACTATCAACATTGTGACACAGTATAAAGCTTAGCAGGGATGAAATATTACCTAAATACGCGAAAAAGTATAATGCTGATATCTTAATGTTTAACATGCGACGTCTACGATACGCCATGGTCAAGGAAAATTCGCAGAATTGCAATTAGATTTAACTGGAACTTCTGAGGATGTGTCTGGTTCAGTTGACCGCAAGTATTATTTTGTCTGTGATATATTTCATTTCTTTTAGGATCATTGGGCCCATTGTGGTATATTTTAAAATGGAGTTCTGCTCATGTATACGCTAGAGGGCGTAAGCAGTGTTGCAAACTTCCTTACTGCTTATGAAGAGTCTCAATAAAATAGAGACTCCAATTTTCTATTCTGTAGTGTGTTCTTTGTTTCCAAAGGCAATCTTTTTGACGTTTCTATGTTCATACGTGAAGTTTGCTTTGTTCCACGTCCATACTTCCACTGGTGCATCGAGACGCCTGTGCTTCATGAGTGTCGCATTTCCTAGGCATCTTCACTTATAGTTTTCCATATCTTGCCAGAGGAAATAAGGAATTATATTTGTCTTTAGTGCATGCCGTAGTTACTCTAAGCAGTCAGACATACATACCTCAACAAGCAATATAGACTGAGAATAGATGCGTCTGAATAGGATCTACATTTGTTGCCTCTAGTCCAACTGTCAAGTAGACACTTCTAAAGATAGTAAAATTAACATTTTGAAAACAAATAGGACAAGTTTGGTAAAATGTTAATGTGTCCGAATACTTAGGAACTATTCAGTATGCGTACAGCCAAGACACTGATTAGTCGGCATCACGAAAACATGCCTATATAATACTGACCCCCTTAAACCCCACTTTTATATAGTAAAACTGGGGTTTTCAGGGGTATACATTATTTTTCTTATTTTTGCTCAAAACATAGATTGTGGGAACTCGTTAGAACCGCCTCGGCGAGGTGGTTCTAACGAGTACCCACAATCTATGTTTTGAGCAAAAGTATGAAAAATATCAGAGTAGTTTTATCTGAAATTTTTCAATTTTTGGAGGTGAAATTTTCTATATATTTGAATAGGCGTGTTTTCGTAACGGTGTATCTGTATAATCGGCGCATGTCTAGCCGCTTTCAGCATTATTGGCTTCTACTGAATGAATTAATAGCAAAAAAAGGTTCTGATGAGATTGTGCGCATATGAGCAGGATGACTGAAAATTGCGCATCTCGCACCGTATTCGACCTAGGTATTTGAACAGTTCAATGCCATACCATAGTTTCCTTTAAAATAAAACAAACCAATAAATGCCACAATAAAAGATTGCAATCTTCCTCTGAAACCGAGAGCTCCCAGCAAATACACAACGTCACAAAAACGTCGTTACAACGTCGCTGCAACATCGTAATGTTGCAGCGACGTTGTAACGACGTTTCTACGATGCTCTCTGCTTGCTAGGAGAAAGGATGAAAAGAAAAGGTACATAAAGGATGAAAAAAAGGCCATAACATTTAACTAAACGACTTGCCAAGCGAACAGCTCCGTCTTTCCCAAGTAAGGTGAACACAAACCTTGATAAGATAACCAACAAAGAACAATACACAAAAGGGATCGAAGAAAAATAATGCCACAGCCAGGTGCTATTATATAATACAATGACAAATCAGGCACTACTGCCTTATAACTGTCAGCGGTTTAAAACCATGGCTGTGGGGTAAACCAGATATAAAGATTCGTATTTTTTACATTTGATTTCGACATTATTTGACATCACGAAAACATGCCTATGTAATTTTGACTTTCTTAAACCCCACTTTTATATAGTAAAACTGGGGTTTACAGGGGTATACATTATTTTTCTTATTTCTGCTCAAAACATAGATTGTGGGTACCCGTTAGAACCGCCTCAGGCGGTTCTAACGAGTACCCACAATTTATGTTTTGAGCAGAAATATGAAAAATATTAGAATTTTTTATCTGAAAACTTGCCAGTTTTTGGTTGTAAAATTTTCAATATATTTTGAATAGGCGTGTTTTCGTAATGAAATAACAAAGTAGCATAAACTCCAAATGTAAACACCAAATGTAAAAACACCGAACAAAATAACAACAACAAAAACATTGAAATCAAAGTGAAAATTGTGTTCCATTTGGCAAAGTGATATAACTTTTGCAGACAGGACGTTGCCTTGTTAGCATTTCAGAATTTAGATTTTCCTTTCCTATAACCACTATTGCCAAGGAAGACAAATATTTCCGTGTTATATGCATTGTGTACTACAGTTATATTTCATACATCATTATACATACGTATGTAGTGCAAAGCATATGTTGTGAAGTATAAGGTGTTTTTATAGTCATGGCAGTGCGAGGACTGGTCTCGCTCGAGTGACAACATTTGTACGCATAACGAGTAAAAGATCGTGTAGATCTTTTAATTTTTTTCAACTTCACCGCATAAGTTAAACGTTCCCATTACACGTGCCAGTGATTTCCTGTTCACACAAGAAAGAAATGGTCCGCCGGTTGACAAAAAGGCCTTTAGGGCATATACATAACGAAAACACGCTGAAAATTTTACCACCAAAAATGAAATTTTTCAGAAAAAATCGGATATTTATCATATTTCTGCTAAAAACATATATTGTGAGTACTCGTTAAAAGCGCCTCGGTATATTTTTGAGCAGAAATAAGAACAATAATGTATATCCCTGTAAACCCCACTTTTACTATATATATAAAATTGGGGTTTAAGGGGGTCAAAATTATATATTTCGTGATATATGAATGGCGAAGTCCCAGGCCAGTTTGCGCAGCCACGCGTCGCGTCAAGATATTCGCTATAAGTCCTATATCTTTTACTTTATCCCTATATTATGCAGATGAACAGCGAATGCACAGGCTGGTCTGGATATTTGCTGTTCGCATGTTCTAAAGTCATTTTTCTCAGCCACCGGCTCAGCAGGTGAAAATGTACAATTTTGATGCTGTGATGAACTGAAACGTTAAGAATTTATTGTTTTTTATTTGCGACCGATAAAATTATGAACCAATTTGTAGTAAAAATAAATATATTGTATTACACACACACAGAGAGAGAGAGAGAGAGAGAGAGAGAGAGAGAGAGAGAGAGAGAGAGAGAAACTATTGTATTACCATAAATTCATGCAAAAATGTCCGTCTATAAATCCATTTAATATATAATACAAAATTGAATGCAATCTACAAATTTTAGTTCTCCTTAATAGGAAGAAGATACTGACTTCCAGGAGGGAATCTTATTATGTGATATTTCAGAAATAAGCATGTAATCGGGCATGCACACTGAAAGATTGACTTAACGAAAAGTTTAAAGAGCTTTCTTTTTCATGACGCGGCCCACTTATTCGAAGTGGGTGATGCTGATCAGTTATTAAGTGAATTGGTCACACCGATAGAACAATATGAAAAGCAATTATATGATGACTCCTAACTTCGCCAAAATGCAATCATGGAGACTTTCCCACCTGCTATGAGGCCGCATGTCCATTGAAATATCCCATTGGCCTGCAGCTTATGCGAGCACATAGCATTGTTTCTGGCCATACTACGCTGACGCAAAGGTTCGCCTGAACTTTTGCTTTATTTGCATATTTTATCGAGACTCTCCTCCCATGGTGCGATTCGAACGTTCAAAGTGTCAAACTATTGATGTAACGATAATAAAAATGCCCCGCCCCCGCCGTGTTGTCTGTTCTACTGTGTTTTAAATTATATTCTAATACCCCTGTTCGTGTTGTTACTTATTCGTCTTTACATTTTAAACCATGTTTTATCAAAGGTATTTGAGCATAGGAATTGTTTCGCGCGCTATCAAAGGGAAGCCATATTACTTTTGCGAGAGTTGCGCCCCTGGTAACTATGGACGCTAGCTTAAAATATTGGCCGAAACATTCATATATATAATTAATTAAATTAGTAAGACAGAAAATGTTCTACGAACATTGCATTTCTTTGACTTTTTATTTTACCAGATGGGTTCCTTTGCAGGTTATACCATTCAAACACATTAATTTTACTTCTTGCTTTCTTCTTGTATTGTTGACATGTTCGAAAACAAAAGTGAAGAAGTTAACGTTCTGATTTTACTGTTTTGTTTCTGTCCTCCTTACGTCCATCGCGGCACTCCAGTATATATATATATATCATCGTTTTATATTTTACAACGTCAGCTGATTCGCATGAGTAATCCGCCATCTTGAACCTTGTATCAGCATAACCGTGTGACGTAATGCTTAAGAAGAATAGTCAACTACCAAAGGGGAAGTCAGGGGTAATTATAATAATAATAAAAAAATAATAATAAAACAAATCTCATTTATGAAAAAAATCACTCAATGGGGGTGTAAGAAACATTCATAGCAATGAATGGGGGTGTTAGAAACATTCTTGCTGCGCTCGGTCGTGCTCAAATGGGTACAGCCCAAGCTCAACTGTTCTTTTTCTGGGGCATTTAAGCACTGTTCGGAATAATTTATTTCATAGTAACATCATTATAAGCAGGTTAAGTATCTAATATAACACACTTCAAACCAACACAGTCTCGGTGAGATATTTGTTGCGACGACGGAGTTGAGTCGATGCTGAAAATATATTTTCTTGACTGTGAATTATTACCATACTAGCGCATGGTGATGTCGGGCAGATTCGAATATTAATTCGCCGTCGTGAATTGATATTTTGCAATCTGCCCTCCAATACCATGTGTTATTTCCGATAATTCACAGTAGAAAAAACATATTTCTTAAATATTATTAATAAAACACATTCACGTGCGGTTTGTGTTGTTTTTAATCTTGAAGAGATACATTCATGGCCAAAATCATGTTTGAAACACACACACACACACACACACACACACACACACACACACACACACAAACTTGTTATCAAAATGTCAGTTTGTTAGGATACTATCGGGAACGGTTTAAAAATGTGGGCCTATTTCCAAATAGTTTGTCAACGCTCCGTTTGACAGGTTGTATAATATATCAAATCCTAAAATATTGGTGTTAGCATTTACCTTTTTGTTTGTTTATCGCAGCTAACAAATTCATTTTAGCCACTGAAAGATAACAGTAGTTGTTTTATTTCTATTATCTTTCTTAATAAATGACAAACAAAACACGAGGTAGAATTAGTTCCTTCTAAAATATTATTGAAGATACCCAGGAAATGCCAGAATCAAAAAAGCATAGCCCTCCCGAGGCCCCAAAGAAAGGAGGAGGATAAAATAAGGACAAATAATAACACAGACGCCACATATGAAACTAAGACTCCCAAAGAAAGAAAGAGCTGCAACGGAGGAACTGCCTTGCAACGGCCTGTAGGAAAACTACGGCGGGGGCGGGGGAGGGGTGTGGCTTAAATACGTTTTACTCGCTCAAAACCTCGCCCTTAACATCTTTTTTTTTTTTTTTTTTTTTGTTTCGTTAATGGGAAATGGACTGGTTCGAAGAGTTAATGTGGAAGAGTTCATTAACCATAAAAGGGTTAAATCCGATGCAGCTCCACATTACAAATATATATTCGGTCCGCATAGGGGTCCTCTACCTCAGAAACATCATAATGATGAAACACACACATAATAATAATAATAATAATAATAATAATAATAATAATAATAATAAAAACACTGATGAAACAAAGCAAAGGACAAAGGGCTTAATGGCAATCTAAAGCCAGAACGCAAGTG